>JANAVB010039212.1:0-242500 GCA_029216955.1 Iris pallida | reverse complement strand
CTATCGTGCTATGACAGGCTGTGGACCGAGGTTACGACTAGAAGCCTTTATTATTACTAGTATTATTATTTTATGCTTGGGTTTTATCTCACTCTTTTGTGCTCCCTTGTGGTACTTGCTATTCGGGGCTGACCCCGCTGGTTTTGTTTGGCCAGATCTCGTAGCAGCGCCTGAGGATCCAAACTTCTTTCCTGACGTCAATGGTGTATACTAGGAGCATGGCTGGCGGGGGACTCGAGTGGGTTTCTTCTCCATCACTCTAGTTTTTACCCCTTATGTTCTGACGTTTAGCCACTGGTACCTGTTTAGCCGGTTAAATTTGGATATTTTGTCTTTGCATAATTGTAATTAAATTAGACTGCAGCTGAATATGATTATGTACCTATGACTCTCTGTGCTAGCTAACTTACAAAGCTAGATCCCCATGATCATTTTGATGAAGCATCGGGGATGCCTTACTGCTTTATCTCATATGCTCATTAATTGATATTTTCTTGCTTGAATAATTGATGTTTAGCCGCTTGTCTCTTGACAGCCACGATCGTCGGATGACGTTTTCATACCTTATATAGAGTAGCTGGCCTAGTCCGTCTCCGTATTCCGGTACTGGGGTGTGACAAGGTTTTATTGGTGGCCCATGCAGGTCTGATTTTTATACTTGAAGGGTGTTACTATTATAGGAGTCTCAATCAAAACTTGTTTCCATTGAATCTCTTGCCTCGATTTCTCTTTCCTTACCTTGATTGATAACCTGAATTGCATACTCGAATCTTCCTCGTCCTGTCATTTAATATCATGTATCTTTCCCTATAGGGGTGCTTCTTTCTCAGTAGCTGGTGAGGCCAACATGGAGGAACGTCTAGTAGAGCATGGCTCGATAGGGTAGCAGCAGGAAAGAATACCTTCTCCTGACCAGATCCGAGTGGAAGTGATATCAGAGCCAGTGGAACCGTAGGTTCTAGAAACTCCTGCACCCCCAATGGTGCCGGAAGCGACGACAGTACCTGATGCTGCAGCACTCCTAGAGGTCATCCGAGGATTTCTGGCCACTCAGCAGCGTCAGGTGGCAGTCCATCAGCAACAGCAGACCCAGCAGCAGGAACAGAATGTGCTACTGAATCAGGGGTTACAAGTAGCCCTTGAGAGAAGTGTCAGGAATGATTCGGGAGCGTCGGAGAGGTTTTGTCGACTTAACCCGATATACTTTGACGGCACGGAGGATACTATCATGGTGGATGCTTGGCTTCAGGATATTGAGGCCATATTGACTGCAGCTAACGTTCCCGCAGAAGAGAAGGTTGACCAGGTCAGACTGTTACTTTAGGACCTCGCCCGCGACTGGTGGACATCAGAATAGGTTGGAATGAGGCATCATGTTCCTTGGGATAGCTTTAGTACTAGATTCAAGGCCAAGTGCTTTGGCATGGTAGCGCGGTATGAGCTACAGCAAAGGTTTATCAGTCTCAAGCAGGCTGGTAAGATGGTGGATGGATATGTAGCAGAGTTCTGCTGACTGAGTCGGTTTGCACCGACGATGGTGGCTACGGAGCCAGAGAAGGCTATGAGATTCCAACAGGGACTTCATTTGAAGATTCTATAGCTAGTAGAAGGGCACGACTATCAGACTTTTGATGCCGTTTTAGCGGCAGCTCGGAGGCATGAACTCACCCAACAAAGGTTGGCGACAAGACATGGGGGCCAGAAGAGTTCTCATCCCCAGAGTAGGGGCGGAGGAGCAGTACAGTGAACATCGGCGCCAGCACCCGGCATCCGTATTCATGAGTCAGGAGCGTCACGGAGGACACGGTATCAGAGATAACAACACCAGTTCGACATTAGCAACCGAGGAACCAGCAGCAGCGCCAGGGGGCGCCCATTGGATGTACTTACTATGGTAAGCAAGGGCACACTAGGTATGTGTGTCGTTCAGCTAATGGGTTGGGCATGAGGTGTGGCAGTCCAGACCATAGGATTGCCAATTGTCCTATGATGTAGAGGCCAGGAGGGCCAGTTCAACAGTTTCTGTCGTTGCCAGCTCCGGGGGCAACACCGAGGAGAGGACCATTGTTGGCCGTAAGGCCGCTAGCCCAGCGTCTGTCGACGCAGTGTTAGATGATTCGCTAGGCGCAGAACCAGGAAGGCTAGCAGAGACCACAACAACAGCATGGACAAGGAAGACAGCAGCGGGGAGCTCAGCAAGGCCAGGGCCAGGCCTTCACCTTATCATTGGTGGATGCACTAGCTTCAGGTGACGTGGTTGTAGGCATTGTTTCTGTTACCTCTTTTCCTGCAGTAGCATTGTTTGATTCGGGGGCTACCCACTCTTTTGTATCTGTACGGTTTACGACACGTATTGGATTAGAGTTCGAGGTATTGCCAGAGAGGATGAATATACTCACTGGTAGTGGGCTCGTAGGAGTTAGCAGAGTGTGCTTAGCGTGTCCGGTCATAGTGTATGGGCGATTATTGCCCGCATCTTTGATTGAGTTTCCTATGGGAAACTTTGACGTTGTCCTAGGCATGGACTGGTTGAGAGACAGTCATGCGACGATAGATTATCGAGAAGGTAGGGTAGTATTTAATGTACCTGGCGTTGAGGAGTTCATCTTTAATCGAGCATTAGAGAATCGACCCTAGGGCATTGTTGCAGAAGCATTGGCAGAGCAGGAGCAGATTCCAAAAGTGGTCAGAGAGTTTCTTGATGTGTTTCCAGATGAGCTTTCTGGTTTACCACCGGTGAGAGATATGGAGTTTTGCATTGAGTTAAATCCTGGAACGGAGCCTAAGGTCGGCAGAATTTACAGGATGTCACAGTCAGAGTTGGACAAGTTGTACCAGCATAAAGAAGAACTGAAGGCGAAGCAGTTTATCCGAGACAGTGAATCGCCCTGGACAGCACCGATGATTTTAGTACCCATGGATCGACGCGAATACGCATTGATTACCGGCAGTTGAATGCATTGACAGTGAAGAACAAGTATCTGTTACCAAGGATTGATGACTTGTTTGATCAATTGAGTAAGGCCTGCGTCTTCTCTAAGATTGATCTTCGATCCGGGTATTATCAAGTGAGGGTCCGGGAGTAGGACATATCCAAGACATCATTTAGATCGCAATATGGACATTATGAGTTTCTGGTAATGCCATTTGGATTAACTAATGCCCCAGCAGTATTCATGGATTTGATGAATCGCATCTTTCTACCCTATTTGGATAAGTTTTTAGTTGTGTTCTAGACGACATCCTCATCTATTCCAGCAATGAAGAAGAACATGAGAAACATCTTCGGACAGTTTTGTAGGCCTTGAGGGAGCATCAACTTTATGTGAAGCTTGATAAATGTGAATTTTGGTTGGATCATATTTTGTTCCTGGGACACATTATTTCTGGAGGAGGAGTGTCAGTAGATCCGAAGATGGTTGAGGCAGTAGAGAATTGGCCAGTTCTGAAGACAGTAGCAAAAGTGCGTAGTTTCTTGGGATTGACAGGTTATTACAGGAGGTTCGTGGCAGACTTCGCCAGGATTTCGGCACCCTTACGCGTTTGACGCATAAGGATATAGAGTTTGTTTGGTCAACAGAGTGTTAGACATCATTTGAAGAGTTGAAGAAGAGATTAATCTCAGCCCCGATCTTGACACTTCCAGTAGGATCGAGAGGGTTTACAGTGTATTATGACGCATCCGGGACGGGACTTGGGTGCTTATTGATGCAGCATGGTAAGGTGATAACATATGCATCTCGACAGCTTCGAGATCATGAGAAGAATTATCCGACCCATGACCCGGAATTAGCAGCAATAGTATTTTCGCTTAAGTTATGAAGGCACTATTTATATGGGGATCGAATGGAGATTTACACTGATCATAAGAGCTTAAAGTATGTATTCACCTTGAGGGACCTGAACATGATACAGAGAAGATGGTTGGAATTACTGAAGGACTTCGATGTGAATCTTCAGTATCATCCAGGCGAGGCGAATATAGTAGCAGATGACTTGAGCAGGAGGGGTGGCACATTCAGTTTAACCTCGCAGAGGCATATTTTAGAAGATCTTCAGGAAATAGGAATTGAAGTGATCTTGCCACAAGATACAGGCATTATGGCCGGGTTGTAGATTCAGTCTACTTTAGTAGAGAGGATCAGAGCAGCCCAAGCAGAAGATCCGTGGATCCAGAAGCTTCGATCAGAATGTGAATCAGGTCACAGAAAGGAGTTAGTAATCCATGAGGATGGTACGCTTAGGTTCGAAAACTGTCTTTGTGTACCAGGTGGAGACCTTCGACAGGAAGTTATGTCAGAGGCTCATAGTTCTCCTTATTCCATCTATCCCGGAGGCACAAAGATGTACCAGGATATAAAGCAACACTTTTGGTAGAATGGCATGAAAAGGGAGATAACGAGGTATGTTTCTAAATGTTTGGTATGTCAACAAGTGAAGGCAGAGCAGCAGAGACCAGCAGGATTGTTACAGCCGCTTTCCATTCCGGAGTGAAAATAGGAGCACATCACAATGGACTTTGTGATTACCTAGATCTCCGACCGGTCGAAACGCAATTTGGGTAATCATGGATCGACTCACGAAGGTTGCTCATTTCCTTCCTTTCATAGTCGGGCAGTCTACTGAGCAGTTGGCAAAAATGTATATGAAGCAGATTGTGAGACAGCATGGTATTCCAGTCAGCATTGTATCAGATCGAGACACACGGTTCACCTCTCAATTTTGGCAGAGTTTGCATCAAAGTTTGGGTACCAAGTTGAGGTTCAGTATAGCCTATCATCCGCAGACAGACGGACAGTCAGAGAGAACCATTCGGACATTGGAAGATATGTTACGGGCTTGTACTTTAGACTTTGGCGAAACTTGGGAAGATCATCTTCATTTAGTAGAGTTCTCTTACAATAATAATTATCAGGCAAGTATACAGATGGCACCGTTTGAAGCATTACATGGAAAGAAGTACAGGTTCCCTCTAGCATTGGACGATGTGGGAGAACGAAAATTATTGGGACCAGAGATGATCACGTAGACTGTGGAAACAGTCAAGTTGATCAGAGAGCGGCTTCGAGTTGCGCAGGACAGACACCGACACTGGACAGATCAGCATCGTAGGCCTCTAGAGTTTGGTGTTGGTGACCAAGTGCTTCTACAAATTTTACCTACTCGAGGTATCATCAGATTTGGAACCCGAGGAAAGCTTAGTCCGAGATATGTTGGTCTGTTTGATATTCTCGTTCGGGTAGGTGATGTTGCTTATCGTCTTGACCTTCCGCCTTCGCTACGTGATGTACATGATGTGTTTCATGATGTGTTTAAATCGTATCCATTTTGGATTGGCGAGAGAAGGTGCTCAAGAACTGGACTATTAATCTTGTCCGTGTCGCTTGGGGCCATCACTCACCGGGGGAGTCGACATGGGAGCGCGACGACGAGATTAAATTTCGATATCCACACTTGTTCGACTCGGAAGGTATATTTATCCTTATGCCTTTGTAATATGTTTCCCTATTTTTCTTGCGCCCACTAGGGTGGATGATTGTTCTCTAGTACCTGTTAAAATTGATGAGATTGCATGCATAGTTAGCTTGTAATTAATATCTTGCTTGCTTTGATTTATCTATCATGTCTTGGCAAAAATTTCGAGGACATAATTTTTCTAAGGAGGGTAGAGATGTCACTCCCCGATCCCGATATACATATTCTTTCATGAATCCTGTACATGGTATCCTGTATTTAGCATGTGCATAGTTCTATTTATTATTTATTAATGGTTGCATATAGCCTTTAAGCATGTCCTTAGTAGAATGGTTAGAGCATGTTTAGAGATTAGGGTTTTCTTAATCCAACCCAACCCCTATATATAATCTCTTCCTCACTCTCTCTCCTCATTCACGCTTTCATTCATTTCCCTCAACCACCACCATTAGGCAAGCACAACTTACTCAAAAGTGAAGATTTGTGTATTTTTCATCCTTGATTTTTTTTCTTTGATATTATTTGTCTATATTGTTCTTCTCATCATCCTCTACAAGTTTAGTACTTGGTATTTTCGGTTTTGAAGGATGGATTCTTGCAGATCTAAGTTTATGTTATTTTCGGGTTTTCTTAGTTTTGATCTATTAAACTTGCTTGTTTTTAAAATCTAGTTGTTCCATGTGGTAGAGCATTTCGTTTTACCCAAATTTGACCTTTAAAAAGTTAGATTTCATGTTATTTTTACCGAGTTATGATAGTTTGAAGTTTATGGGTTCCATGGCCATCTTTCTCGGATTTTTAGAGACGATGAGCAGCTTGGCCGCATGAGCCTTGGCCGTATGAGCCCCGACAGCATGAGCCTCGGCCGCATGACCCTCGGCCGCATGAGCCTCGACCGTATGAGCCTCGACCGCATGAGCCTTGGCCACATGATCCTTGGTCGCATGACCCTCGGCCGTATGCGTCCTTGTGTCTTGGTCCTCATTTCTGATCTGACTACCTATACGAGTGCTTGATAAACCTATGTGTGTACTATGGTATAATCTATGTGAGCGCCGAGGTGTTATCCTATGTGCTAAGTATTCCTACGTGATACCTGCCAGTACATCCAAGAGTCCAACATTTACATAGCGAATGGTCAGTAGCAATGACGTGGTATGTGTTGTGTGTTGCATTACACCAAGAAGGGGTACATACATATGACTCCATAAGCCAGTGCGGATCCCTTCTTGGGGTACTCGTACATTGTACGACATCTAGGGGAGTGAGCATGTGACCACGACATGTGAACTCCGAGGATAACCTAGGGATTAACTAGGCAACTAACTTGGTAGATGCATTGGGTGGGAAGAATCCTGAGATCGTGCCATACTAGTCACCCCAGGTCCAGTCCTGACTTGTCGGGTTGGCCGCCACGGATATGGTTTCATTCGCCTTTACAAGATGACTATATCCGACTTCTACAAGCTATGTGTTATATGTATTAGCACGGTAGCCCTCCGGGGGACCGGTGCATACTCAATGTGCTATATATCTAATGGTTTGGATAGCCCTGCTGGGTTGACACGATCTGAGGATTCATTTTAATCAGTATCGCGGGGATAACTCTGCCAATTATAGAAAGCCGCAGGAATGAATGGCCGCTTGAAAAATGACTTGACTGTGCCTTGTACCTTCCGTTAGTAGCTGAGGGACATGGACTGTCATGGTACGTAATCCAACCCATGTCCTTGTTTGGTTATTGGGTTGGTCTATCGTGCTATGACATGCTGAGGACCGAGGTTACGACCGAAAGCCTTTATTATTACTAGTATAATTATTTTATGCTTGGGTTTTATCTCACTCTTTTGTGCTCCTTTGTGGTACTTGCTATCCGGGGCTAACCCCGCTGGTTTTGTTTGGCCAGATCTCGTAGTAGCGCCTGAGGATCCAAACTTCTTACCTGACGTCAATGGTGCATACTAGGAGCATGGCTGGCGGGGAACTCGAGTGGGTTTTTTCTCCACCACTCTAGTTTTCATCCCTTATGTTCTCTGGCATTTTGCCACCGGCACCTGTTTAGCCGGTTAAATTTGAATATTTTGTCTTTGCATAATTCTAGTTAAATCAGACTGCAGCTAAATACGATTATGTACCTATGATTCTCTGGGCTGGCTAACTTATAAAGCTAGATCTCTATGATCATTTTGTTGAAGCGTCGGGGACGCCTTACTGCTTTATCTCATATGCTCATTAATTGATGTTTTCTTGCTTGAATGATTGAGACATAGATGCTTTGTGATACCATAGGAAACTTGATTGTAGCAGGCACCCCCTTGTCTCTTGACAGTCACGATCACCGTATGACGTTTGCATACCTCGTATGGAGTAGCTGGCCTTGTCCGTCTCTGTATTCCGGTACTGGGGTGTGATATAAGGCGACCCATGTCATGTCGCCTCGGGCCAGCTTCGACGTACACACCGTATCTAATGTCGGGGTGTAGACCCCAGCGCCCTCCCCCTCTGACCTCTTGGTTGGCTCTGGGTCTCAGGCGGCGCCTCTCCATGGGGCTCCCCATGCGCCACACATGGTGGCCCCGCCATAGCGCGTTGCTTGGCAGCTCAGTATTCTCCAGCGCTTAATAAGGTGGCACCAATGGCTCCGTCCTTCGCAGATCTTGTTAGGCTAGTCAGTACATCTTTGCCCCCTAATGTTTCAAGACCTGGATCTTCCGACGCTGGAGTATTCGCCATCTAACACCCAAGACATTAGGGTGCCTGTAGAAGCATAGAATTTCAGGGCGCATCTATGTGCCAGAATTCCTGTGCGCTCTGAACATGCTGTAACGCCCCGGTCCCAAAATACGTAGGACTACGAACGTAGACATGCCAGCTGTATTCATACGTACTATACTCCAATATATGGAAACCTTATATGAATATATAAGCTGTAAATTGCAGTAGAACCATAACTAATCTCATCTACACAAAATAAATAAATAAAAGATATCATATAATCATCTATGAAATTGTCTTGATACAATATGTTGGGCGGAGACAAATCCACTAGCAACAAGTAAAGGAAAAATACATGAGAAAAGAAATAATTTTGGCGAGCGAAGCGAAGACGATCCAAATGCAATCATCCTCGAAGAAATAGCGATGATCACGGCTAGAGCTAGAATACCTACGAAAGACAAGAGCACACACCTGGGGAGATAACCAGGTCCTCAGAGGGACGTAACAAGACACATAATATCATGCCATATAAACTGAATAAATATTGCTCAATTAAATAAGTCAATCGAATTATAACATGGTCCAATACGCACCTACTGAACGAGCGTACCATCCCCCCAACCAAACAAGGACAGGAGATGGTAAACTAATTCACGGTGACGTATCTTTCCATGCTAAGAATCCAATATGGTATCCGGACCCCAACAAGGTTCAATACCTTCTCATCGAAGTAGTAAGTCACACCTACAACCAAACAAGGACAAGATGTGACAAACTAGTCCGCGACAAGTTATTGTTCCAAGTCACGATCAGATACAAGTACCCAAACCAAAAGTACTCGTACCTAATGGAGAAAGGTGCCTAACCGGTCTAAGTGAAATGTTGTTAAGAACAATCCTTCCTACGCATGGGCCCTGGCTGAATAGGATCGGCATAGTCCCTCCTTGGGCCCCAGAGGCCCCATCAGTAAGAGCATGACGTTCCGCAGAATCGTCAGTGGCCGTCAGTAATCATGGGTCATCAACCCCGTATCTCCAGCGGAGAGTCCGGGTCGCAAGGGAAGTGCATTGAAGCCCATACGCTAAGGAATTGTCCTCCCCGCCCAATGCCTACTATGTTGTATCCACAATAGTAACCTCTATAACCGCTAAGTCAAACTAGCATGCAACTTCTATTAGCGGTTATTCCTATCGTACGGCTTATACGCACCGGTGGCCAGCCAGTCACGCATGTCCGTGTTCTACATGCGACACACAACTTCGTGTTACAACGTGTCAAGGCCAATGAATGCAACACACAAGGTGGTCCCTTAAATCTAGGTTTAATGTGTGAGAAAAATAATACATAGCAGGAAATATAAATGAACAATAAGTTCTAACAGGTTATGCCATGTATCACAGTTTATTTTGCATAAAGAAAATAAATAATGCATGAAATATGAGCTAAAATAAATAAACAGCAAATGGCAAGGTGTCTTACCTGGTAGGGCGCCTGGTGAACTGCAATGATCAAGGACACAAACTGCGACTTCGGAGCAACAACTACACAAGGTGACCTCGGATGGTGGTACAGACAGTTCCATCGGTTCCAGGAGGGTCAAAATAGTTAGGGTGGACATAAGGTAGTCTCGAATTGGCAAAAGAATAGGAAAAGTGGTTTAGTCACGGATATGAGGAATATCCAAGGAAGTTAGATAGATAAAATATCTATAATTTTTAGCAAACTATTTATAATCCTTGAAAATTTATATTTTATTATTAAAAAATATTTTTATTTACGTAAATACTTGATAATAATATATATATATATATATATATATATATATATATATATATATATATATATATATATATATATATATCATTAATCCAACATAATATATATATATATATATATATATATATATATATATATATATATATATATATATATATATATATATATATATATATATCATTAATCCAAAATAATTTTAGGAATTAATTTGAAATATAGAAAAATCATTTTAGGGCAAAACTCTAAGTTTTTGTCAAACTAATATTTTAGGTAGAAACTATATCTATTGGTCAAAATAAATATTTTGAAATGCTAGAAAAAATGGGTTTTAGAAAAATACAAAATCTAGAAGATTGTTTTTAAAACTGAATTTGTAATTAGCTAGGAAATATTTATAAAATTAGTTAGGAAATATTTATTTAGGTAAATACTATGTTTGAAATTATCTAGGAAATATTTATAAAATTTTCTAAAATAATAGTACTATACAATCAACAAAACAAAAATAATAATACTTTTAATAATAATAATAATAATAATAATAGTAATACTTATGATAATTATAATAATAAAATAATAACAAAATAAAAATAATAAAAATAACCATTAATACACAAATAAAATAAAAACAAAAAAAACAAAAAAACAAAAAAAACAAACAGCTGGTTTTTTTGTTCTCTCTAAAAAGGAGGAGAGAGAGGGAGAATAAAAAGGGGCCGAGCGGTGAGCTCGGGAGTGGGGAAAGGCTCCGGCGAGGCGATCGCGGAGGCAAGGAGGGTCCGGCAAGGCGGGGTGAGGCGCTCAGGGAGGCGGTGCTCCGACGGAGGGTCAGCTGCTCCGGCGTTGGGTGGCGCCGAGCGCGCGATGGTGGAAGCGGCGGTCAGCGGTGCACGCCGACCTGAAGTCGGCCGGTTGGGAGGGACAGAGGCTTCGCCGGGCGCGGTGGCGCGACGGCGGACGGAGGGAGGATCGGGCTTGTGGTCGGTAGAGGGTTCGAGCGGAGGGGGTCGGAGTTAGGCGGAGGTGTTCGCCGGCGCGGCGGCCTACGGAGGAGGAGCTGGGCGTGGACTCAGGGAGGGGATTCGGTGGCCTGAGGGGATTTGGTGGCCGGGACGATGACCTAGCCACCGACCATTGGTGGTGGCGCGCATGGGTGGCCGGAGTTCGAAGGCGGACGGGGTCAGGAGCGGCGTTCTCGATGGAGGCGCGACCGACGGAGAGGTGACGGGGTCCCGGGACGAGGCCGAGGAAATCCAATTGGGGACTGACGGCGCGGACGCGGACGGCCTTGCGCCGGCGGCGGCGGCTTTGGGTAAGGGTTTTCCTCCTTCTATTTCTTGTGATTGGGGATGGTGCTGTGGGAGGAGTTGGCCATGGTTGTCGAGGGTGGTGACGGTGGTGGTTTTGCTGACGGGTGGAGGACGATGACAATGGTGGTGGTGACGATGGTTTTTGTTGGCCGGAGTGGTCGGAGTTGGCCGATGATGTATAGGCGAGGATGATGGTGATGGTGGTGTTGCTAATCGGTGGTGACGGCGGAGCTGTCGGTGTTGATGGCAGCGGGGTGGCAGGGTGGTGATGGAAGTGGCACCGGTAGAGGTGCGGCGGTTGCGGTCGAAGAACAAGGGGTCGGAGAAGCTGCTGGCTGTGGAGTTAGTTATGGCATCACCGGGAGGCTGTCGTCGGTTAGGATAGGTTTAAGGGTTTGGTATTTGATTGTGTTGGGTCTGTCGACACGGAAGTGGTAAATTGTATATGTAAGGATTGGAATAAGAGTTTGGTCGTCACAGACACGATGCACGATGCGATTGTGGTTGTGGAAATTTGGAGAAATAATGAATGATAGAAATTGGAGGAGTACCTGCCTATTTATAGGATGTGGGAATTCCCAATTGGATAAGAATTAGGATTCATTTAAACCCAATTTAGATAATTCATAATTTAGTTTAAAATCAATCAAATCTAAATCCAAACACAAATCCAATTTGAATCTAATTAAATTTTTAGTTTAAAATCAAATGAGATAATTCAAATTCCTTATATAGATATTAATTTAATTTATTTAAATAAATCCAAAAATCAAACCAAGATTTAAATGGCCACAATAACTTCCAAATATATTTTCAAAATACCAATAATAATAATTTCGAAAATAATAAATAAATTTAAATATCTTTTTGAATAAAAAAATATTAATATTAATAAATCTCGAAAATTATATTTTTATTTAAAATAAACTAGTAAAATAAATATATACGTATGCACAAGAATATTATCAATAATTGTTATAAACAAAAGGCTTTGTATAAATAAAATAATAAAATAATGAGCTTGGAATTTGGTACGATAGCTAAAATAATTATTATATAAATTATTTTGAAACTATAAAATTAGAAAAAAATATTTTTCTAAAATATGTACGCTCGCACATATTCGCACTCGTCGAGCAATTACGAAAAACCAAATTTCGCGCGCGACGTACAATGCAACTACGCAACGTACAATATACAAAATAAAAAAATCGGTATCAAAATTAAAAATAAAATATAGTAGAAATTTAGGGGTTTTACATCCTACCCAACTTAAAAAAATTCGTCCTCGAAATTAAGAATTAGTAGGGGGGTGAGAAGACACAAGGGGGTATCGATGGGGATCAAACGATGATAATGTTTTCACAAAATCATGTCGTAAGAAATTGCGATCTAGATCATATAAAATAATACGGTATGGTCATAAGCGATAGGAAGGCTAGAGGAAGTTTTAGTACAACGTTTCGTCCTTCTAAAATAGGTGAAGGCGAAAGCAATATAGAGTTCGAAGGAGGCGTTATCGAATGCGAATACGTGATTCAAAAACGATCGAATAATTTTAAAAGAATTGTCAAGACAGTCGTGGATGGGATTCTAGGGGCAAGTTTAGCTATATCCCCATCCACATAGAACGATAGATAAAAGTGAACCAAAGTGCACTTGGTTGATCAGACCATTATGCACCGGTTCTGATTAGACGATACGTTAGTGGAAACTCTTCCAATAACATATGTCGTGAACAAGCTCGATAAATCAATGAACTTGCAAATCTAGATTGTAGTAGCAACATTTGTCAAGAAAGTGAAATTATAGGCACGAGAGTTTAAAATTGGAAGAAGTAGAAATTGGTTCGAACTTCTAAAGGATAAAAGTCAAGTTATGTGATGGTCTTCATACAGTCATCCTATAGTCTTCTAGTCCAAGTCTTTGGGTGTCTAGATGGGTTAGGGTCTTCTAGATTCTAGAATCTAAGTAAACTTACTAATATAGGTCACAAGGATAAAGGGTTTGCTAGGTCATAAGGCATTCTACCCAACTTAAAAGAATTAAACTACGGGTGTTTTTGGGACAAAAGTAACATGTCTAACTAGTAGGGTCAATCTCTAGCAAGGACGAAGGAAAGATAAGGATAATGATAGAAGGAATCAAGCAAGATGCAATCGATGAGTCAAATGGTAGATCGAAGAAAGTGGTCAAGTATGTGGATGAGATCCTAGACTCTAATCCTATACGCAGGCTTGCTTGGTACGGTAAAGTAACCAAATAATTTATCTTGACCTGCATGGGCCACCACAAAAACATGTAACGTCCCAGTCCCAAAATATGTAGGACTAGGAACGTAGACATGCCAGCTGTATTCATACGTAGTATACTCCAATATATGGAAACCTCATATGAATACATAAGCTGTAAAATACAGTAGAACCATAACTAATCTCTTCCACACGAAATAAATGAATAAAAGATATCATATAATCATCTATGAAATTGTCTTGATACAATATGTTGGGCGGAGACAAATCCACTACCAACAAGCAAAGGAAAAATATATGAGAAAAAAAATAATTTTGGCGAGCGAAGCGAAGACGATCCAAATGCAATCATCCTCGAAGAAATAGCGATGATCACGGCTAGAGCTAGAATACCTGCGAAAGACAAAAGCACACACCTGGGGAGATAACCAGGTCCTCAGAGGGACGTAACAAGACACATAATATCATGCCATATAAACTGAATAAATATTGCTCAATTAAATAAGTCAATCGAATTATAACATGGTCCAATACGCACCTACTGAACGAGCGTACCATCCCCCCAATAAAACAAGGATAGGAGATGGTAAACTAATTCACGGTGATGTATCTTTCCATGCTAAGAATCCAATATGTTATCCGGACCCCAACAAGGTTCAATACCTTCTCATCGAAGTAGTAAGTCACACCTACAACCAAACAAGGACAAGATGTGACAAACTAGTCCGCGACAAGTTATTATTCCAAGTCACGATCAGATACAAGTACCCAAACCAAAAGTACTCGTACCTAACGGATAAAGGTGCCTAACCGGTCTAAGTGAAATATAGTTAAGAACAATCCTTTCTACGCATGGGCCCTAGCTGAATAGGATCGACATAGTCCCCCCTTGGACACTAGAGGCCCCATCAGTAAGAGCATGACGTTCCGCAGAATCGTCAGTGGCCGTCAGTAATCATGGGTCATCAACCCCGTATCTCCAGCGGAGAGTCCGGGTCACAAGGAAAGTGCATCGAAGTCCATACGGTATGGAATTGTCCTCCCCGCCCAATGCCTACTATGTTGTATCCACAACAGTAACCTCTATAACCGCTAAGTCAAACTAGCATGCAACTTCTATTAGCAATTATTCCTATCGCACGGCTTATACGCACCGGTGGCCAGCCAGTCACGCATGTCCGTGTTCTACATGCGACACACAACTTCGTGTTACAACGTGTCAAGGCCAATAAATGCAACACACAAGGTGGTCCCTTAAATATAGGTTTAATGTGTGAGAAAAATAATACATAGCAGGAAATATAAATGAACAGTAAGTTCTAACATGTTATGCCATGTATCACAGTTTATTTTACATAAAGAAAATAAATAATGCATAAAATATGAGCTAAAATAAATAAACAGCAAATGGCAATGTGTCTTGCCTGGTAGGACGCCTGGTGAACTGCAATGATCAAGGACACGAACTGCGACTTCGGAGCAACAACTACACAAGGTGACCTCTGATGGTGGTACAGACAGTTCCATCGGTTCCAGGAGGGTCAAAATAGTTAGGGTGGACATAAGGTAGTCTCGAATTAGCGAAGGAATAGGAAAAGTAGTTTAGTCACGGACATGAGGAATATCAAAGGAAGTTAGATAGATAAAATATCTATGATTTTTAGCAAACTATTTATAATCCTTGAAAATTTATATTTTATTATTAAAAAATATTTTTATTTACGTAAATACTTGATAATAATTTATATATATATATATATATATATATATATATATATAT
Organism: Iris pallida; assembly: GCA_029216955.1. NCBI lineage: Eukaryota > Viridiplantae > Streptophyta > Magnoliopsida > Asparagales > Iridaceae > Iris > Iris pallida. The sequence goes on along the minus strand of JANAVB010039212.1, from coordinate 227,189 downwards.
ATATATATATATATATATATATATATATATAAATATATAAATATATAAATATATATATATATATATATATATATATATAAATATATATATAATAATTTATATATATATATATATATATATATATATATATATATATATATATATATATATATATATATATATATATATATATATATATATATATCATTAATCCAACATAATTTTAGGAATTAATTTGAAATATAGAAAAATCGTTTTTAGGGCAAAAATCTAAGTTTTTGTCAAACTAATATTTTAGGTAGAAACTATATCTATTGGTCAAAATAAATATTTTGAAATGCTAGAAAAAATGTGTTTTAGAAAAATACAAAATCTATAAGATTGTTTTTAATACTGAATTTGTAATTAGCTAGGAAATATTTATAAAATTAGTTAGGAAATATTTATTTGGGTAAATACTATGTTTGAAATTATCTAGGAAATATTTATAAAATTTTCTAAAATAATAGTACTACACAATCAACAAAAAATAATAATAATACTTTTAATAATAATAATAGTAATACTTATAATAATTATAATAATAAAACAATAACAAAATAAAAATAATAAAAATAACCATTAATACACAAATAAAAAAAAAACAAAAAAAACAAAAAAACAAAAAAAAACAAACAGCTGGTTTTACTGTTCTCTCTAAAAAGGAGGAGAGAGAGGAAGAATAAAAAGGGGGCGAGCGGTGAGCTCGGGAGTGGGGAAAGGCTCCGGCGAGGCGAGCGCGAAGGCAAGGAGGGTCCGGCAAGGCGGGGTGAGGCGCTCAGGGAGGCGGTGCTCCGGCGGAGGGTCAGCTGCTCCGGCATTGGGTGGCGCCGAGCGCGCGATGGTGGAAGCGGCGGTCAGCGGTGCACGCCGACCTGAAGTCGGCCGGTTGGGAGTAGGGGCGGAGGCTTCGCCGGGCGCGGTGGCACGACGGCGGACGGAGGGAGGATCGGGCTTGGGGTCGGTAGAGGGTTCGAGCGGAGGGGGTCGGAGTTAGGCGGAGGTGTTCGCTGGCGCGGCGGCCTACGGAGGAGGAGCTGGGCGTGGACTCAGGAAGGGGATTCGGTGGCCTGGAGGGATTTGGTGGCTGGGACGATGACCTAGCCACCGACCGTGGGCGGTGGCGCACATGGGTGGCTGGAGTTCGAAGGCGGACGGGGTCAGGAGCGGCGTTCTCGATGGAGGCGCGACCGGCGGAGAGGTGACGGGGTCCCGGGACGAGGTCGAGGAAATCCAATTGGGGACTGACGGCACGGACGCGGACGGCCTTGCGCCGGCGGCGGCGGCTTTGGGTAAGGGTTTTCCTCCTTCTATTTCTTGTGATTGGGGATGGTACTGTGGGAGGAGTTGGCCATGGTTGTCGAACGTGGTGACGGTGGTGGTTTTGCTGACGGGTGGAGGACGATGACAATGGTGGTGGTGACGATGGTTTTTGTTGGCCGGAGTGGTCGGAGTTGGCCGATGATGTATCGGCGGGGGTGATGGTGATGGTGGTGTTGCTAATCGGTGGTGACGGCGGGGCTGTCGGTGTTGATGGCAGCGGGGTGTCGGGGTGGTGATGGAAGTGGCACCGGTGGAGGTGCGGCGGTTACGGTCGAAGAACAAGGGGTCGGAGAAGCTGCTGGCTGTGGAGTTGGTTATGGCATCACCGGGAGGCTGTCGTCGGTTAGGATAGGTTTAAGGGTTAGGTATTTGATTGTGTCGGGTCTATCGACACGGAAGTGGTAAATTGTATATGTAAGGATTGGAATAAGAGTTTGGTCGTCACAGACACGATGCACGATGCGATTGTGGTTGTCGAAATTTGGAGAAATAATGAATGATAAAAATTGGAGGAGTACCTGCCTATTTATAGGATGTGGGAATTTCCAATTGGATAAGAATTAGGATTCATTTAAACCCAATTTAGATAATTCGTAATTTAATTTAAAATCAATCAAATCTAAATCCAAACAAAAATCCAATTTGAATCTAATTATATTTTTAGTTTAAAATCAAATGAGAAAATTCAAATTCCATATATAGATATTAATTTAATCTATTTAAATAAATCCAAAAATCAAATCAAGATTTAAATGGCCACAATAACTTCCAAATATATTTTTCAAAAAACCAATAATAATAATTTTGAAAATAATAAATAAATTTAAATATCTTTTTGAATAATAAAATATTATTATTAATAAATCTCAAAAATTATATTTTCATTTAAAATAAACTAGTAAAATAAATATATACGTATGCACAAGAATATTATCAATAATTGTTATAAACAAAAGGCTTTGTATAAATAAAATAATAAAATAATGAGCTTGGAATTTGGTACGATAGCTAAAATAATTATTATATAAATTATTTTGAAACTATAAAATTAGAAAAAAAATATTTTTCTAAAATATGTACGCTCGCACATATTCGCACTCGTCGAGCAATTACGAAAAGCCAAATTTCGCGCGCGACATACAATGCAACTACGCGACGTACAATATACAAAATAAAAAAATCGGTATCAAAATTTAAAATAAAATATAGTAGAAATTTAGGGGTTTTACACATGCGCCAGGGAGCTTAGATGAAGTACTTGGCACAGCAAACAACAAAAGAATAGACATTAAAGGAAGATTTTTATTTCATATAAAAGTCTATTACATGTCTAAAAAAGGCTTTACAAAGAAGAATTTCTACAAAGAAAAACCCTAAGTCTACAGCTAGGCGCAGCGACCATCATGCGTTCTCAGTCAGGAGCAGCAACCGCCATGCGCTCTCAGTTAGGCGCATCTCTTCAGCGTCTCTGTTTGGCGCATCACTTCAGCGTCTCAGTCAGGCGCATCTCTTCAGAGTCTCAGTTATGCGCATCATGAAGTCTCAGCATATGCGCTCAGCTGCGACCCGATCAAGTGCTTCGACTAATGAAGCATTTATTGAGCAGAACAAGGGTGGGCGATCAACCCTACCCTAGCGGGAGGAAGAGCTCTCCAAAGTCCAAGGAAGAGGAGAGCACCGCAATCGATCCGCGGCAAAAGGAGCATTTCAACACAACCAGAATGGACAACACCCACTCTGACAGAAGAAAGATCCTCCAAAGCCGGGAGCACCGTAATTCCGATCTGCGGCTCTTCCAGCATAACGGGGACTGGGCTCGAGCATCCCGATCTTTGGATGCAACATGCACCTTCCGCCTGCCTCAGAAGCCCTCAATCCCGACTTTTGGATGTAACAGTCACCTTCAAGTGCATGAATGAAGACAAATCATCGCATCTTCACCCTCAGGAGCATCTCGTCAATAGAATGTGCTCGAGCAAACAAGTTCATTTCGGAAGGACGTGAGAGAACGAGAAACAAACTCTCTCCTTGCCACTATTTATAGGTCGGGCAAATCAAACCCATGCGCCAAGTGGCTGGCTCTCCGAATCCCGTGCAATGAATTTGTATTTATGGTGATGAATCTGACACTTCGAATTCAGACAAGTCAAAAATGGCTATTTAAAGCACTCGAAGAACGTAACAGTCGGACCAATAAAGACGTGTCATGCAAACGTATGCGCCGGTCAGACCGTGCATCATACAGACACGCCCATCTGCACCAAGCGCCTCCTAAAGATGCGCCCTACGTGTCCCCATGTGCCTAATGGAACACAGATCGACGTGCCCACTCAACAGCCCATCACCCGTCAAAAACATTAAATGCTGAAGTCTGACACGACAGCAGCCTGTCCCCGAAGACTGAACAGTTGACAGTTTTTTCAGAAAACGAAGCGTCGCTGACGTCAGCATCATTACTTTCCTTCGGCGGTTACAAGCCATGTGGCCGCCCAACCATTTCGTATGCGCTCCGCAGCCATGCGTCCAAATCTCTGCATGCCCCTCAAAAGCCATGCACCTCAGACTTTTCTCTGATCCCTAAAGACAGCGGTCAAGTCACTACTAAAGCCCCGCATGTGCCTCAAAAGCCATGCGCCCAGACTAGTTCGTGACTTCTAAAGGTTACAAGCTAAAGTTGTAACGCCCCAGTTCCAAAATACGTAGGACTAGGATCGTAGACATGCCAGCTGTATACATACGAAGTACACTCCAATATATGGAAATCTCATATGAATACATAAGATGTAAAATGCAGTAGAACCATAACTAATCTCATCCACGCAAAATAAAGGAATAAAAGATAACATATAATCACTTTGAATTGTCATTGGTACATGTAGTTGTGCGGAGACAAATCCACTACCAACTATGAAAAGAAATACATAGCAAAAAAAGGAAGAGATTGGCGAGCGAAGCGAAGACGATCCAAGTGCAATCATCCTCGAAGAAATAACGATGATCACGGCTAGAGCTAGAACACCTGCGAAAGATAATAGCACACACCTGGAGAGATAACCAGGTCCTCAGAGGGACGTAACAAGACACATAATATCATGCCATATAAACTGAATAAATATTGCTCAAATAAGTAAGGGAGACATGCAATAGGGTACCTAACCGTACTATAGTGAATATGCAATAAAGAACAACCCTTTGACGTATGGGCCGGATCAGGAATATCAGAAATCAGGACCGTATCTCCCACTGGTGATAACCGGCTATCAGGACCGTACCTCCCACTGGAGATAATCGGCTATCAAGACAGTACATATATGACCCATACATTAAGGAACTGTTCTTTCCATCCAATGTCTATTTTGTTGTATCCACAACATAAAACCTCTATTAACTGCTAAGTCAAACTAAGTATTGCAACCTCTATTAACGGTTATTCCTATCGCACGGCTTATACGCACCGGTGGCCAGCCAGTCACGCATGTCCATGTTCTACATGCGACACACAACTTCGTGTTACAACGTGTCAAGGCCAATGAATGCAACACATAAGGTGGTCCCTTAAATCTAGGTTTTAAGTGTAAGAAAAATAATACATAGCAGGAAATATAAATGAACAGTAAGTTCTAACAGGTTATGCCATGTATCACAGTTTATTTTGCATAAAGAAAATAATAATAATGCATGAAATATGAGCTAAAATAATTAAACAGCAAATGGCAAGGTGTCTTGCCTGGTAGGACGCCTGGTGTGCTGTAATGATCAGTGTGGCACGAACTGCAACTTTGGTAACAACTACACAAGGGGACCTCGGATAACAGCACAGACAGTTCCATTGGGTCCAGAAGGGTCAAGTTTGTTAGGTTCGACATAAGGTAGACTTGAATTGGCGACGGTATAGGATAGAAGGAATTTTAGTCACGGACTGGAGGAAATCGAAGAAATTTTAGATAAATAAAATATATAAAATTTTACAAAACTATTATTTTTATATACTTGGAAAATAGAGTTCTATTTAGTTAAAATAATTTAATTAATTACTGGAAAATCCATAAATGCTTTTTAGGGCAAAAACTCTAAGTTTTGTCAAGAAATAATATTTTAGGCTGAAACTTATCAAAATATTTTAAGTGAAACAAAATACTTCTAGAAATTATTTAAGGCTAAAACCTATATTTTGTAAAACTATAGTTTAGTCAAATAATTTATTTAACTAGACAAAAATATTACAGCCATCTATCCTAGTCCAAAATTTTGTTATAGAAATTATCTACCATATATATAGTTAATAAAAATAGTATAATACTTAGTGCTATTAGTACAACACTAATAATAATAATAATAATAATAAATACCACTTTATAAAAATTTATATGTATATAATTATAATATTACTATAACTCAAAAGTGGTAATACAGCAATAATGATAAATAGCCTTGAGAGCAGAGTCTTCTGTCTCATTTTCGAGAACTAGCTGCTCTCTATGACTATCAACTTTATAAAGAAAGAAGAAAGAGAAAAAGAAAAAAAAACAAAGGGAAAGAAAACATTTGGGAATGAAACAGCAGTAGCCAAGGAGAAGGGGGAAGAGAGAGCGGAGAGAGGATGGAGAGAGCGGAGCGGTTCGGTGAGGAAGAGGGAGAGGGGACACGGCGGAGGGAAGAAGAAAGGGTACGGAGTATGCGTGCGGTGCTGCGATGCTGGGAAGTAGATCGAGAGGGGGCGAGCGCGGGAGGCTGGACAGCGGAGCTAGCGGCGGCGGAGGTGCGGAAGTAGGCGGAGGACGAAGGGGCTCGCGTGGTGCTCCGGGCGGGGCGACCGCTGGCCAAGACGGAGCTGCGGAAGAGATGGGGAAGTCGGAGTCGGGAGGCGGATGCGGCTGAGGGTCGATCGGAGCGGACGGCGCGGATGTGCGCGGAGGACAAGGGGCGGTTCGCCGGCGAGGGTTTCTATCATGGGGGCGCGGGCGGCGGATGGTGAGAGGGAGAGACGCGACGCTGGATGGCCGGAAGAGGGTTTTGGTGGAGGCTGGACCCGACCGTTCGCCGATGGCCTTGAGCGGGGTAGACGGGGAGTTTGCCGGAGTCGGGTCGGCGCGGTGGGCGGCAGTGAGGGCTCGAAGGGCTCAGCCCATAGCGGAGGCGGCGGGAACTCAGAGTGGCGGTCAAGGGTGTGTGTGGCGCGCCTGCTCGTGGCGGTGAGGGATGAGCACGGGGAGCGCTCGGCGGAGGACGCGGTCTACTCGTCGGGTCGGGGTCGACGACAGGTAAGCATGGTGGTGGTGGCAGGTTAATTTTTCCTTTCTTTTCTTGTGTTGGTTATGGTGTGTTTTGGGGATTGGCCGTGGTGGTGGTGTTTGCAGTATGCTGTGGTGGTGGCTGGATTTGGCCGAGGCTTGGTCGGGTTGGCCGGGATGGTAGGAGGCGAGGTGGCGATGGCTGGGTTAGGGATTTTGTGGCGCCGGTGATTTGCGCCGGGTTGACAGGGTTTAGACGGGGTCGGGCTGCACTAGGATTGACGGGCGGTGTGGAGGTGGGGTGCTGGGGTGATGTTGCTGACCATGGGTGACGAGGTGGACGGATGGTGGTCGTGGTTGGTCTGGTACAGAAGTTGGGTCGAGGGAAGGGGAAGCGCCGGGACGCCCAGGCGGGAAAAATAGGGTTTAGGGATGTGCGGGAGAGAGACAGGACTTGCGGGATAGGGGTACGTCGTGTCCGGGGTTGTCGGACACGACGGAGACTGTAATTGTAATAGAAAAATTAATGGAAGGAAATATGGTCACCGACACGATGCACGTACACTTGTGGTGGAAATTTGTGGAAGAATAAATTGTGGAGAATTATGGATGAGTACCTGCCTATTTATAGGATGTAGGAATTTCCAATTGGATAGGATTAGGATTTATTTAGAACCCAAAGTAGATAATTAAATAGATATAAAGCCAACCAAATCAAATCCAAATCCAATTACAATCCTATTTAAATTATATTCCTTTAGTTTAAAATCAATCAAATAAATCAAATTTCAATTATAGATATTAGTTTACTATTTAAATGTATCCATGGAATCAAATAAAAATTTAAATTGTCACAAATATTTCAAAAATACGTTTTCCAAAAATACTATAATAATTAATTTCGAAAATACATTATAATATAAACTTAATAAATTTTTATGAAATATATATGTATACGGGAATAATATTATTTATTATTAATAACTATTTTCACGAAGACTTTTTATAAATAATAAATAAAATAATAATTTGGAAACTTGGGTACAATAACAAAATAATTATTATGTATATTATTTTGAAACTATAAAAAGATAGAAACTATTTTTTTCTAAAATATGTACGCTCATACATATTCGTACTCGTCGAGCAAATTCGAAAAACGAACTTTCGCGTACGAAGTACAATACGACTATGTGACGTACAATACAAAAAAATTAAACCGGTACCAAATTTAATAAATTAAAAATAGTAGGAATTTAGGGGTTTTACAAAAGTCTACTCATGCGCCCAATCCTAGGTGCATCCTGTCAGATCACTCTCCACCAAATCCGAGATCTTTGAGCTACGGATATGCGCCACGTGTCTTTTGACTCAATTCAGCCGATGAATGGGTGCTAATCACCCAAGATCTCAGCAACCGAAAGATCTTCTCCATTGCTAAGTGTTAGCTCTGCCGCAGCCCACAAATGCAACAAGAAAAGTTCAACTCCTCAATCCGAGCGCGCCACCCATGCGCCTCCATCAGCAATCACCACGTGGCATCCCCACAAACAGGCGCATCCTACTTATGCGCGTATGAGCAGCCAGCCTGCAAAGCTATAAATAGAGGGATCATTTCCTTCTCCTACACACACAGAGACACACACCTATAGACAGAGACCTACATACACCGTGAGAGAGGCAGATACAGACACTCAACGTCTTCTTCCTCTCCGCAAGCTCCAGCACCCAGAGCAACTCAGACCTTCAGAGAATCGATAACCGTCGTCAGATCGTCAACGGAGTCAACGCATTACCACTCGCTCCATCGATACAGGAACCCAGATAAACAAAAGTGTTCTCCTAGGACTACATCTAAGTCCTACATTGTAATACTGTTCTGTTTGTAATTGAAATTGTAATAAAAAGATTTTAATGGCAAACAAGCTGGCGACTCTGCTGGGGACCTCTTTCTCCTCCACCGAAAAAACTGTGTCGCAATCCGACGACGTGAAGGTGGGCTCCTCCCACAATACGCTGGTCGTACGCCTCAATCAATAGGCGTTTGAGGAGTTCATCTCTGAAGGCAGTGCAAGTCCTTCGAAGCGGCTGCCAAAGCCGAAGAAGACTCGCCAAGTCTGGGTGTGCAAGGTCGAGGCCCCTGGCACCACCACTGAAGGGGATGCGCCGATGCAGTCCACCCTTCTCGCTGACGTCCTCAGCAGCCAGGATGCGCCCACCGGTGCAGCGTATCTCTCGGGAAAGCGTGGTACTGACCATATTCCCCAGCCATCTCCTTCTCAGACAAGGAAGATGCACCGACGGAGCAAGGGCGCATCTAACGCCCTGCGCAGTAACTATGATGCTCCACAGAAGGTCTCTGTCTTTGACAGACTCACTCGCTGTCGTGGCAAAAAGAATTTGGATTCTGAGTACTATACACCCCAGCGAGCTGGTACGAAGAAGTACAAGACGACACGGGCCATGCGCCTCAAACGTGCTATGCCAGCGACAAACCAGAACATTCGCTCACGATCATGCACGCTGTTGATGGTAAGCTGTATAAGGTCGACTCGGGTGATTCTGCGCCAGAAACGAGCCGACCTTCAAAGTCATTGTCTCACTTGGGCGCATCTGCTGCGTTCGCAACCAAGTCGAGCAAGGCAAACCCTGTGGTCTTGAACTCCCGTGCCTCCATTGGTTGTGCGTCTGAGGCTTGTTCAAGTCACTTTAAATGTTGTACCCCACTACTGATCTGAGCGCATGTTTTGCGTTGGATCAGGGAGCGCAGCATTCACTTGACCACCCCGGCGCTTAGCCTTGCCATGCGCCTGATGGGGGTGCGAAGGTGGCACTCTCCTCCAACGATCTGCGTAACATGATCACTCACAAACGCCGATCAGGAGAGCCAACTGACAAGCACAATCCGCCCCTCATAGGGTACACCTGTGCTGTAGTCACCATCAACTGCTGTTGCAAGACAACGGTCCCACCAAGGCAGTTGGTGTTCCAGTGGCTGCAATCATCAACTCCTCTCCAACGTCGCCTCGGGAAGAAGGTATCAACTGAAGTGGAGCCAGAACTACAGGTTGCTTCTTGCAACGTAGTCTCCAACTCCCCGTCAATTCGGAAGGCGACTGGAAGCTTTTCGACTTTGTCCTCATCCAAGAGCCAGCCGAGGAAGACCAAGACGATTGTCCCGTCCCCAAGAGTGTTTGATGGCACTCGGGGGAGAAAGAAGATATCAGAGGAAGCTGGGGGCAGTCAAGCCCCTGTGGATCTTCATCCTGGAGACGAAGTCAGCCTCCCGGACGTAGCTGGGGTAGTCAAGCCCCCGTGGATCTGCGTCTCGAAGACGAAGAAGTCCTCCAAGACAGAACTGGAGGTAGTCAGGCCCTTGCTGATACTTCTCCCGAAGACGAAGGTGTCCTCGAGAACATAGCTGGGGGTAGCCAAGACGAAGCTCCAGAGGAAGTTCCTCTTCTACAAGAAAGCAAGGCCGAAAGCGAAGCCTCAACTAATCCATCCACTTCCACTCGCGTCATGACGGTGTACATGACGGGAGCTAGTGATACAGAGTTAGATGCACCGCCAGCAGATCTCGTCCAGCGCATGGATACCTTGGAGGAAGGACTTAAAACCCTCTCTGCCTCCATGCAAACACTGACTCAAGCAGTGTTTGAGATACGGTCAGCGTTGGCCAGGGCACCGTCTACCGGTCCTGACCCAGGGGCTAATAGAGAATCAAGTGTACCCCTTCAACGGGTATCCTTGGACACAGATCACCGTGAAATACCTCGGACGTCGGAGCCATCAAATGTTCAACTCCAGGCTGTACCACCTTTCCCGACTCCCAGCTCCATGGAAGACGTGGTTGAGATGATCAGGGACTTGCGCGAGCGCTTTGAGTCCAAGAACAGACAAGAAGAGCGCCAGAAGATGGGGATCCCACAACCATATCCCCTCGAATGGAACAAAGTGGTTTATCCTCCCAAATATAAACCACAAACATTGACGCCATACGACGGGAAGGACTCTCCATGCCGCTATCTGACGTACTTCCAGTCTCAAATGGGACATCTCCCGAAGGAGGACGCGCTACTCACCAGCATATTTCTTGGGGCACTGAAAGGAGTAGCTTACGACTGGTACTGCAGTCTCCTCGACAATTCTATATCTTCCTTCGACGACTTGACACGTCTCTTCCTCGATCATTTCTACGACGGAGAAAAGAACATGACAATGGCGTCCCTCATAGTGATACGTCAGAAGAAGAAAAAATAGTTCGAGCATTCATCGAACGGTTCCGACAAGCCTATTTCAGACTCCCCCTGGGCATGCCAGAACATGCACTCCTCTCCTCCTGCAGCATGAACATGCTGCCTACAATCAAACTCTGGCTCAACTCCACTCCTCCTTCCGACTGGAGTTCATTGATCATCGAGGCCGAAGCAGCTGAAAAGAAGGCATCCAATGCTCGTCTTCTGTGAGTCAGTTTCCCTGCCTTTGACGACAAGAGAAAATGGCCTGCAGCCAACAACCCTAGACGAGAGACGAAGGGGAAGCAGACGTTGACTGTCAATGCCTCCAAAGGTGCATCAGTACCTACTCAGAAGCCTCCACTTGCACCAAGGCCAAATGAGGTTTATTCTTTCAACGATGAATACACCCTACAACTCTTCGAGATATTGAATCAGGGTGACAAGATCAAGTTGCCGGATTCGAAGCATCCAAGGTTGGAAGAGTGGACAATCCGAGTTACTATCACTACCATCGGTTTGTCAGACATCCAACTAAGGATTGTTACGTCCTCAAAAACAACATCCAGCGCATGATCAATGCGGATGTCATCTCCGTCGACTACGAGGAGAAAACGGTCTCGGCCAACCTGGTGTCACTCCAATTTGGCACCTTGTCGCCAACCACAGCACAAGATGGCGTCGTCTCCATCCCAAAGGCGACAATGGAGGTGGTCAATCTACCACCTACTAGTGACAACGTGAGTGGACTCATCCCACTCACCACATCTCGGGGAGAGATCTTATGGGTTCACCCCGATCTCGTCTTCGAGGTTACTCAACCGGAGGTACGCTCTGTCTCCAAAACCAAAGACAGGAAGATCAAGTCTTGCCGCATGGTCTCTTCCTCTGCGGAAGAGGCACTTCCTGTACAGACGCGTTCACATCAGAACGCCCAACCTGACTAAGCTACCATCGAGGTGGTGCCTCCTTGCACCGTCCCTGCTGTCCAGGAAGAGGACCCATCTAGGCCTCCAGCAGCCAATAAACAGAAGCATGTAGAGGCCTATTTCGACAAGCCTTTGCGAAAGAAGAATGCTTCGGGGCTAGCCAAGCCCCACAACTTCGACATACTGGCACAACTGGCCAGTACTCCTGCCCGCCTATCTCTATTTGAGATTCTTCGCCTTTCCAAGGACACTCGTGAAGCTCTCTGTGAAGCCTTAAAGGATGCTGAATCCTTCATCATTCAGGTCAAGTAGCCTGAGGATACCCCGACCACATGTGCGCACTGCCATTGTGCGGATAAAGTTATTCCTAACATAACCTTCACCCAACAAGACATGCTGTTCAAGCACAACCGATACAACAGGCCACTATATTATACGGGGTATGTCAGTTCCGTCAAGGTGAAGCAAATTCAGATCGATCCAGGGTCTTCCTTCAGCATCATCCCGAAGATACTGCTCTCAACGCTAGGGATCCCAATGTACCGTCTGGCGCCTTCCAACACCACAATCAGCAGTTTCAATGCTAGCAAAAGTGAACCGCTGGGAGAAAATGGCTGAAATGTCATATCGGTAACCTTCGAACCGAGGTGACTTGCTATGTCGTGGACGCTGATGTCAACTACAACCTCCTACTGGGTCGTCCGTGGCTGTATGAGTACATGGTGGTGCCATCTACACTCCACCAATGTATGAAGTACGTATCCACCAATGACATCATCCGGACAGAGTTCGCGGACATTGACCCTTTTAAGGGGGTCAAAGCCTACTTCACTGATTCTACCTTGTACAAGTCGTCCGACGAAGGGGGAGCCAATGATGCTGACGATGAAGCAGAAACGACAGCAGAGCCGGACATGGAGCCAGAGATGATTCCCGACGCTCCTTTGAAAATTTGACTCAAAGGGAAACCGCCTCAGATGCTGCCTCCTATGACCATCAAGCTACCTGGAAAAGCACCAACTGCTCTAGGTAGAACACCTACTGAAGCTCCCTTGAGGATACGGCTCAAGGAAATGCCGCCTCAAACATCGGCTCCCCTTGTGGCAAAATTAAAGGGGAAGGCACCAATCACTGAAGGCGCAGTTGAGGCACCTCTGAAGGTACGTCTTAAAGGCAAGCCTCCGCAATCATCCGTCTCATCCAAGCTGTCGGAGAAGGCCCACATAGCCCTCTCGGACCCCAAGGTCAAAGCTGCGGTGGACTCTCCCGAACCAACCCCAGTACTCACAGGTGCACCCTCTCTGGACAATATAATCCTGCGAGAAAAATCTCGTGTTTCATCAATAATAGAGTGTCTTTTAATTATTCTAGTCATCCACATTGGAATGCTATGTATATATTAGATAACGCTCTACGGTCATTGTAAACACAAATAACGACCGTCAATCATGTAAATCGAGTAGTCCTGTCCCAAGGGGTCTGTTTCGTAGTCCCACCGCGGAATCGAGACGAAGAATCCATCATCTTCGGTAAAGTCGAGCGTCATCAAGACCTCTCACCACTCGAGCAAGTACCAGATACTGACAGAATACAAGTCTATCGGTACACGGACAAGGCAAAGTACCTCATCCAAAAATGAGTTACGATCTAAAAAGCAACAAAGGCCTGAACTACGGCAAGGGTCGATGTCTTCCTCTTCGGCTCCCAACACCTAAAGGAAAGCCGCAGGACTACTATCATCGAACTCGACGGGGGGTGGGTATGTCACGCCACCGGCAAATCCAGAGAGTTCGGAGTCAGAAGAAGTAGAACATTCGCATTCGTCCGAAGCATCAACCTGGGATTCCGATACCAGTATCGGCTCAGACTTCAAAAAGGTGCTATCAGTCAACATGGTATCTGCCCAATCTCAAGAAGATGAAGGTGAAGACCAAACGCCGAAATTCTTCGAGGAAGAACCTTGGGCTCAACGCATAGGAGCGCAGTGGGAGTCTCACTTTGAACTGCGCGAACCCCTACCGTAGACGAGGTCGAACAAGTTGACCTTGGGGATGGATCTTCTTCAAAACCCATCTTCATCAGCAAGAGTCTAAAGGGACAAGACCGAGAATCTTTAATCCAACTGGCTAAAGAATATATCGACGCCTTCGCCTGAAGCTACAGAGATATACCCGGACATGATCCCCAGATCGCAATGTACAGACTTAACATCTTGCCTGATGCTAAGCCTGTAAAGCAACAACAACGACGCTTTCGTCCGGACATCATGAACGCTATCGATCAGGAGGTGGACAAACTCCTGAAAAGCGGGTTCATCCGTGAAGAGCAACATCTGGATTGGGTGGCCAACGTCGTCTCCGTCACCAAAAAGAATGGAAAGATACGGGTTTGTATCGACTTCAGAGATCTCAATGCTGCTTGCCCGAAAGACGAATTCCCGCTTCCGATCATCGATGTAATGATCGACAATACATGTGACTTCGAATGCATGTCTTTCTTGGACGGGTATTCGGGCTACAACTAGATCAAGATGTTCCCCGATGATGTAAAATACACGTCATTCAGGACACCGAAAGGGGTTTTCTGCTACACGGTGATGCCCTTTGGCTTGAAGAACGCTGGTGCTACATACCAATGAGCTATGAGTACCGTCTTCCGTCAGCATCTTCGCAAAACAGTCCAATGCTATGTTGATGACATCGCAGTCAAGAGCCGTCTCAAAGGGGATCACCTACAATACCTAAAGACAGTCTTCGATCTCATGCGAGCGCATCAACTCAAGATGAACCCCGCTAAATCCTTCCTTGGGGTTTCTAGTGGAAAGTTCCTGGGCTTCATTATCACGGCAAAAGGCATTCACGTCGATCCCGAGAAGACCAAGGCTATCCTTGACAGGGACCCTCCGAAGAATCTCTGAGAACTTTGAGGCCTGTAAGGACGTCTTGCATATATCCGAAGGTTTATAGTAAACCTTTTCGAAAAATATCAACCCTTCATCCAGCTCATGAAGAAGGGAGTTTCCTATGTCTGGACAGAGGAATGCTAAAAAGGTTTCGATGATATCAAGGCTTACTTGACGAGCCCGCCAGTCCTGGTGGCACCCGTCGCCGGCAAACCATTTCTCCTCTACGTCCGTGCCATGGATCATTCCCTCGACGCTCTTCTAGCTCAGAATAATGATGCGGGCTATGAGCAAGCTATCTACTACCTCAGTAGGACACTGATTGGGGCCGAACACCGGTACAACCCCGTTGAAAAGGAGTATTTGGCTTTGGTGTTCGCCATCCAGAAGACTCGCCATTATGTCCCGGGCCAGACAATTCATGTCATCTTCCGGGTCAATCCGCTCAGGGTTCTCATGACGAAGCCAGGATCATTGAACTCCCAGCTAGCTATATGGGCGATCCTGTTGACGCCATACAACATGGTGTTCGTTCCACAAAAAGCCGTCAAGGGTCAAGCTCTGGCCGACTTTTTAGCAGCACACCCCATCCCAGAGTCCTCCAGACTCTATGAAGACATCCCGGATGAGGTCCAAGAATCAAACGTCACTGAAGAAAGCTCCGTTTGGCGGATGTTTTTCGATGGCGCTTCAAGAACAGGCCCCAAAGGCCAAAATATCACCGGAGTGGAGGTAGTCTTAGTCTTCCCCGATCAGCTGGTCATCCAGCGTGCTTACTCTCTTTCGAAGCCGTGCTCCAAGAATGTTGCCGAGTACAACGCTCTCATCATGGGACTCCAGCTGGCGCAACAGCTGGAGGTGGATCATCTGGAAGCCTACGACGACTCAAAACTCGTCGTTAACCAGATCATAGGGCAATACAAAGTTCGCCATGAAGATCTAGTTCCTTACCCCGAAGTTGCATTGAATATTATTTCAACCTTCACCAAGTTCTTCATAGAACACGTACCTCGATTACAAAACCTGGAGGCTGATGCTCTGGCTGGCCTTGCAGCCTCGTTGGCCGTACCCCTCGGGACTCAACACGACATCACGGTAGTTGGTCGAGACTTGGTATGTCCTAAAAACAACCTATGCTTACAAATGGCCCATGCCATGTCAACAAGTGCTGGTGTTAATGTCCGAGACTGGAGGTTCCCGTTCATCGACTTCGCTGTCTACAAAATTCTCTCAGAAGACCCGAAGGAAGCCGTCTCAGTCAGGAGGCGTTCCCTTCGATTCTATTACGATACAGCTACTAAAATGCTGTACCGACGCTCCTACGATAGACTTCTCCTTCGATGCCTGTCCAACGAAGAAGCAGCCGAAGCCCTTCGAGAAGCTCATGATAGAACTTGCGGGGCTCATGAACCTGGGCCTAAGTTGTAGGACCGACTGCGACGCATGGGTTACTACTGGCCAACCATGGTAGCCGACGCTGTCGACTATGCCAAAAAGTGCCATGCTTGCCAGCTTCATGCCGACTTCATCCATACACCGTTGGAACTACTACATCCTAAGGTCGCCTCCTGGCCCTTTGAAGCTTGGGGCATGAATATTGTGGGACCTATCACCCCTCCTTCATCAAGGGGACACCGCTTCATTCTAGCTATCACTGACTACTTCTCCAAATGGGCAGAAGCAGTTCCACTGGCGGAAGTGAAGAGTTCTAGGGTGATTAACTTCATCAAGCATCATGTCATCTACCGTTTTAGGGTACCTCGGAGGATTATCTACGATAACGGTCTTCAGTTCATCAGCCATGTTTTCAGCAGATTCTGTGACAAGAACCGCATTCAGAACGTGGCATCAACCGCCTATAATCCGGTAGCTAACGGATTGGCCGAGGCTTTTAACAAGACTATCGTCAGGATACTCAAAAAGGTCGTGTCATCCAACAAGCGCGACTGGGACGAAAAGCTCGGCGAATGCCTTTGGTCCTACCGCACAACGGTACGGACTCCGACGGGCAATACCCCATTCTCCTTAGTCTACGGGAGCAAAGCGGTACTGCCTCTCGAGATCCAGATACCCTCACTCCGTGTAGCGATCACAAATCAACTAACAGAAGAAGATAATCAACGTCGCCGTCTGTAAGAATTGGAGGCACTCGACGAAAAATGTCTCCTAGCTCAACATCGCATCAAACTCTATCAAGCCCGTATATCACAGGCTTTCAACAAGAAGGTCAAGTAGAGGACTTTAGTAGTCAGGAGGCCGATGGTGTTGACTCACAAAATACCAGGAATGTTCAAGCCCAAATGGGAGGGACCTTTCATCATAGAGACGGTATACTCAAACGGTGCTAACCGCCTCGTCCGATCAAACGGGGACTTGTTCATGATGCCCATAAATGGCAAGTTCCTAAAGAAGTACTACTCTTGACATTTTTCAGATATGTACTTCCATCTCTACCTAGCAAGGGAGTCAGTGCACCTGATCATCAGAGCTCATATACACCTCCCTTTCACAAAAATCCTATGCCTTCGAAATCCAGTTGTTCCATTGCATTCTATCTCCAGTAGAAAGACAACCACGTCCATATTACCTCTGAGTTGATCCTCTACGCCCTACAAAGCGGAATCTTACGCTCCGTAAGACTACGCTACCCATTATGTTTACCACGTCCACATTACCTCTGAGTAAACATCCCGTACAGATAACCCTTGCGTTGCCGTACATTGATCGCAGAACTTCTATGTCCACATTACCTCTGAGCAGTTCCGCGTATCCCCCCAGAGTCATTCCTACCACGTCCATAACACCTCTGAGTAGGAAGATTCTGACATTTGAACCCCATATTTACCACGTCCACATTACCTCTGAGCAAATATGTTGGTTCTCTCAAACTTATTATCTGTACCTAAAAACCAAGGTACGCAAAAGATTATAGGTCCACACAAATCATCAAGTTTATGACAGCAAGAATGAACACACCACAAAACTCTTTATTCTTTATTTAAAAGTAAAGGATTACATCCCCAGCAGGAGTTGCAAATTACACAAAATAACAAAAAAAGGAGAGGCTACAATCCCTAAGTATCACCGGGATTGGCTGAAAGCTCTTCGATCCGACGCTTCAAGTCTTCCGCCTGAGTCTCTGTGGTCGCTAGGACTCGACGTTCGGCTTCTTGACGCATCATTTCTATGGCCTCAAGGGAAGTGTCATCCTCATACTTCTCGTCCAACTGTTGTCGCTGCTGGGCCAGGAAAAGAGCCTGGCAGGTGAAAGCTGCTTCCTCCTCCTTAGATGCTACATGTTCAGCCTGGACTCGCTCAGCATCTAACAAGAGTTGGGCCCGCTGGTCTTCAATGAGGCGAATCTTGGCATTAACCTCCACTATACTAGCGTCCAACGCAGCTCGCAACTCCACATTCTCCTACGTGGACTAAGATAGCCTCTCCACCGCAGCCTATGCTTCGGCCACCTCGCGTTTCCAGACAGCCACGGTGGCCTGATAAGATGACTCAGTTTCTGCGATCAACTTCTCATTTTCTGCTTCTATCAGAATGGAGAGATCATTTCACTGGATACTCTAAAACTCGAAAAGCAGCTGGTCGAGCTCGGCCACCGATGCCTCCAGAATCTCGGCCATATGGTCATGGCCCTGGTGGGAACGTATCAGACCAATGTGAGGGAGCGCCATGGTTTTTGCCATCGCAAAACTCCCGTTGGCATTCATCACTGACGATACGCCCCTCTGCAGCATCTTATACACCGCCTCAATAATAAACTTCACGTACTCATCCGCATCCGCCAGCACTTGCGGTGTCATAGTAGGAGTTGGAGGCGCTGCTCTAGACGGCGGACCGGAAGAAGACCCGCCGACTTCAATCTACGAGGTTTGAACCTCGGTATCAACGGACTCTCCCTCAACAGGGGCTTGAACTTTGCCATTGGCCCGATGAGCCAAAAGAACGGAAGGAGCCAAGAGGGGCGTCGATATCGTACCCCATGTAGAAGGAGCAATAGGGGGTTCCAGCAAACCCTTACCCTTCTCAAGTTCGGAGGGACCACCGACGTCAGGGGCTACCTCCTCCATCTTCAATACACTATCAGCAGGCCGTACGGGACCCTCCCCTTCTAGCAAAGTAGCGAGATCAGTACTTGTTTCCTGACTCGGCTCCCCTGGAGTCAGACTCGGCGGACGAATCTTATTTTCATCATCGAATCCCTCCGCGGGGATAGAATCTGTCGCTACCTCCCGGTCGATAGCCACCTCAGCCTCCGCTGCTGAGTCTGGGGTAGGGCTCGGCAATTCTACAGCCGACCTCCCCTCATCATAAAAAGGAGGGGAATCAGCCCTCTCCTCTATTTCAATTATGTCTGTTGCTCCCGCAACAGTCTCACTCATCTCTGGAGGAACGTCATCCGAAGAGGACGAACTCCACTCCACTTCCTCATCTGGAAGCCCCGTATCTGCTGGCTCCTCAATGCCAAAGGCCCCCACGGAGTCTTGCACCCTCCCGGGAACTGCTGCATCCTCAGCTTCCCTTCCAACATAATCTGGAGATACTAAAATCTCTGCAGGAACGACATTCTCAGGATTCTCCACCATGGGAGACATTATAATCGAAGGAATGTGCTCATCGGAAGAGCTCGCCACCTCCTTCGATTTACTGACGCCCGGTTTTAAAACTCGGGTTTTCTTCTTCAACGATTCCTATAAAAGAAAAGCATATGTTACAAAAATGACAGAATGAGCCAGACTATGGGGGACGTCTTTACCTCAGCAGGAACTGATTCTATTGGCGTTACAGGCGGCACTCCCGTAGCATTTAGAGTCGTCATTTTTCTCGGCCTTTTTGGTGCAGACGAACCGACTTCTGCATCAGCCCGCCTCTTCCTAGCTGGAGGATCTTTCCGAGTGCCTTCCGTTGACGCTGCAGCAGCAGCCCGATACCCCGCCAACTCTGGTGGACGATATGACCGGGCCGTCGCCAACATGTTCTTCGTAGCCTCTAGCTGAGTTCCAACGATGAAACTAGTCTTCCTGTCATATTTAGGAGGCACAGTATTCATGGCACAATACAGCTTAACAGCCGAATACAGGATCTGTGGCCGAGGGTTGTGGACTGGTGTATTGAAACGAACCCCAGTGCACCCGACATTGTAAAATTGCCAACCCCGGGCTCCATCCAGTAAACTTCCAGCAAACCCCAGGCTGTTACTGGGGTTCCGTAACATTAGCTGGGTGTAACCAAACTGGCAAGCAAACTGGCCCGGCAAATATGGCTCCAGATAACACTTATTCTGGTTACGGTAGACCAAGTGGGAAGGCCGAATACTCTGTAACCAACGAAACCCTATTTCGGCAGAGTGATCGCATCCTCACCAGAGTCTTCCAAATCATGGTCAGCCTCAAAATCTTTGAAGATGGGACTGACCTTGACGATCTCCCACCCCTGAAGATAAGACAAGACTTTCCTACAGACGGGGACGGCGGTGTGCAGCCACTTCCTCTTGTAGAAGCGGTGGATAAAGGCATCATCTTTAACGTGATCGTCTTCAGTACCTGGACTCATCACGTTCGGGTGATGCAGAATCAACCATCCCATCAGATAATGGAATGGTAGCTCAGCTCGAGGAAAGTTGTCTTTCCTGCCCCTCTCATGGACCACGTCGTCAGCAAAATCCCTCAAACCCCGCAGCAGGTTACACACCATCGCGGGAAGGAGAGCCAAAGGGCGACCAAAAACCAATTTCACCGCTGGCAAAATGAGGTTCCGGGTCACCCTCTCCACAGAGCCAGATCTGCCCGAGAACACACAGTTCCGGAGCCATATCATCAAGTATGTAGTCAACACTGCCTTGGATGACATCCGGTGCACGCAATGCCAGAAACAGCTGTATACATCTTCACCACTCTCATTTGAACGAGGGGCCTTCTCGCCTAGTCGGCTCATTTCGGAGGTCACTTTTGCGGGTTTCAGCCCCTGTGGAGTCGTAAACCGAATCTTCAAAGAGTCCGCCAGGTCCTGCTTGAAGATGTAATCCCTCCAAGCAGTCACATGAGGCTGTGTCTTGCCTTTGTCCTTCCGTTGCATCAGATAATGATGGCTCGCCACCTCTTTGAAAACAGTCATCATCTCCGGGTCCTTCTTTTCCAGAACAAAGATCTCTTCATTTGTCGAAGAACCTAGGCTTGTCGGATGGCGGCAGTCAGCCCAATCTCTTTAAGCTCAGCCTTGAACTTCGACAAAACCCAAAGGGTCAGCTCGTCCCACTTTGGCACGTGGTGGCACAAACCTTCAACCCTAAAACCACCTTTCGGATACATAACCTTCGATGTTAGCATCCGATTTGCAAAGGTCGAAGAACCAAAAGCAAAGGTGTCATTAGGGACATCACTATAAAGGCTCCCAGGGCACAAATTTCGGCAACTGAACGAGGTCCCGGCTCGTGAGGCGGCCAAAGTATCCCTTTGATTTGAAGTAACATCAATCGAAAGGGTACCCCCCACTGCCCCTCCTTAAGAAGGTGTAAGTTTCCATGACATCCTTCTCTTGGAAGCCAAACGGTAGAAGGCCGTCAGCGGCAATTGACGTTCAAGTTGCCGCATGTACAGAACCATGCCCTTCGCAGAGAAGAACCAGTCCTCCTTGATCTTCAGTACCTTCGCCTCGGTGGAGGTTAAGCGGTCACCAAACAGAAAGGCAGGTTTCAAGAAAGTCGCATCCTCGGACTCAGCGGATTTCAGTTTGCCGCTCTCCATCATACTCTGGAGAAAAACAGGCGACTGATTCCGGATTTGCAACATTCTCTCGGAAGGTTGATTCAGTAGGATAGCAGCCTTCGCAGGGTTAATAACCTCCTCGTCGAAATCAACCCCCATTTGGTAAAGAGAAGCATCCAGATGGACTTTCTTCAGCAAAGGGATAGTCATCGATACTGACACAGCAAAGACAAAGGTCAGGCAACATGAAGACAAAATATTGGGTGTGTCAAGTAGCTTCGGCGCATCATCAGGATCTAAACCCATGCGCATCAGCGGTGAAGCTTCGGCGCATCATCAGGGTCTAAACCCATGCGCGTCAGCAGTGAAGCTTCGGCACATCAACAGGGTTTAAACCCATGCGCGTCAGCAGTGAAGCTTTGGCGCATCATCAGGGTATAAACCCATGCACGTCAGCAGTAAAACCTCAGCGCATAATCAGGGCCTAAACCCATACGTGTTGACGGAATAGCCTCAGCGCATCATCATGATAGAAGCCATGCGCGTCAGCGACAAAGAGTTAGGGCACAACAACATGATGCAACTCATCCATGTGCTCTAGACTCGTCTAAAAAGTTAGGAGATCACACCCACCCGTCACCGCAGGCCGAACGTCGACCGGAGTCACAATGGTGACAGGCACATCCTCCTCGACGAACTCTGCAGGCTCCTTCCCCTTGCCAGCACCACCGTAAGGAGTCTTGGGAGCCATCTCGTGAAAGAAGTTAGGGTTTTTCGAAAGAAAAACTCTAGAAAAGAAGAAAGCAAAGTGGAGAAGAACCCTCTCTCTCCATCAGACGCCTATTTATAGGCTTGGGCATACGCAAAAAACCGATGAGGAGTGATGTCAGCCACCGCTTGGGGTTCTACGAAAAGATAACCGCAAATAATCTAAAAAGATCATCATTAATCTTTTGTGATTACTTCGAAGCGTTATCATTTACATTAACTGAGAGGAGCATGCGTCGGAGTAATCATGCGCCCGAACAGTCATACGTCCCATTGAAGACATCACCATGCTTCTTATTCAAAGTATTCCAAAACTAGACAAAAGTTTTGAAAACTTTGAAGGGGATCTTGTTGAAGCATGGAATTTCAGGGCGCATCTATATGCCAGAATTCCTATGCGCTCAAAACATGCGCCAGGGAGCTTAGATGAAGTACTTGGCACAGCAAACAGCAAAAGAATAGACATTAAAGAAGATTTTTATTTCATATAAAAGTCTATTACATGTCTAAAAAAGGCTTTACAAAGAAGAATTTCTACAAAGAAAGACCCTAAGTCTACAGCTAGGCGCAGCAATCGCCATGCGCTCTCAGTCAGGAGCAGCAACCGCCATGCGCTCTCAGTCGGGCGTATCTCTTCAGCGTCTTAGTTTGGCGCATCACTTCAGTATCTCAGTCAGGCGCATCTTTTCAGAGTCTCAGTTATGCGCATCATGAAGTCTCAGCATATGCGCTCCGCTGTGACCCGATCAAGTGCTTCGACTAATGAAGCATTTATTGAGCAGAACGAGGGCGGGCGATCAACCCTACCCTAGCGGGAGGAAGAGCTCTCCAAAGCCCAAGGAAGAGGAGAGCACCACAATCGATCCGCGACAAAAAGAGACTTTCAACACAAGTAGAATGGGCACACCCACTATGACAGAAGAAAGAGCCTCCAAAGCCGGAAGCACCGCAATTCCGATCTGCGGCTCTTCCAGCATAATAGGGACAGGGCTCGAGCATCCCGATCTTTGGATGCAACAGACACCTTCCGCCTGCCTTAGAAGCCCTCGACCCGGACTTTTGGATGTAACAGTCACCTTTAAGTGCATGAACGAAGATAAGTCGTCGCAACATCACCCTCGGAAGCATCTCGTCAACAGAATGTGCTCGAGCAAACAAGTTTATTTCGGAAGGACGTGAGAGAACGAGAAGCAAACTCTCTCCTTGCCACTATTTATAGGCCGGGCAAATCAAACCCATACGCCAAGTGGCTGGCTCTCCGAATCCCGTACAATGAATTTGTATTTATGGTGATGAATCTGACGCTTCAAATTCAGCCAAGTCAAAAATAGCTATTTAAAGCACTCGAAGAACATAACAGTCGGACCAATAAAGACGTGTCATGCAAACGGATGTGCCGGTCAGACCGCGCATCATACAGACGCGCCCATCTGTACCAAGCGCCTCCTAATGATGTGCCCCACGCGCCCCCATGCACCTAGTGGAACGCAGATCGACGCGCCCACTCAACAGCCCATCACCCGTCAAAAAAACATTAAATGCTGAAGTCTGACACGACAGCAGCCAGTCCTCGAGGACTGAACAGTTGACAGCTTTTTCAGAAAATGAAGCGTCGCTGACGTCAGCATCATCATTACTTTCCTCCGGCAGTTACAAGCCACGTGGCCGCCCAACCATTTCGCATGCGCTCCGTAGCCATGCGCCCAAATCTCTGCATGCACCTCAAAAGCCATGTGCCTCAGACTTTTCTCTGATCCCTAAAGACAGAGGTTAAGTCACTACTGAAGCCCTGCATGCACCTCAAAAGCCATACGCCCAGACTGGTTCGTGACTCCTAAAGGTTACAAGCCAAAGTCTACTCATGCGCCCAATCCTAGGTGCATCCTGTCAGATTACTCTCCACCAAATCCGAGATCTTTGAGCTACGGATATGCGCCACATGTCTTTTGACTCAGTTCACCCGATGAATGGGTGCTAATCACCCAAGATCTCAGCAACCGAAAGATCTTCTCCATTGCTACATGTTAGCTCTGCCACAGCTTACGAATGCAAGAAGAAGAGTTCAACTCCTCAATCCGAGCGTGCCGCCCATACGCCTCCATCAGTCACCACATGGTATCCCCATAAATAGGTGCATCCTACATATGCGTGTATGAGCAGCCAGCCTGCAAAGCTATAAATAGAGGGATCATTTCCTTCTCCTACACACACAGAGATACACACCTACAGACAGAGACCTGCATACACCGTGAGAGAGCAGATACAGACACTCAACGTCTTCTTCCTCTCCGTAAGCTCCAGCACCCAGAGTAACTCAGACCTTCAGAGAACCGATAACCGTCGTCAGATCGTCAACGGAGTCAACACATTACCACTCGCTCTATCGACACAGGGACCCAGATAAACAAAAGTGTTCTCCTAGGACTACATCTAAGTCCTACATTGTAACACTGTTCTGTTTGTAATTGAAATTGCAATAAAATGATTTTAATGGCAAATAGTGCCTTTCTCCCTTGACGAAGTCTCTTCGTTGTCAAAGCTCTTCCCATTCACTCTCATCCTAAAATTTTATCTGGATGCCCGAGCTCTCCCGGGTCCAAGATATGGTAACCAGCTGGGGACTGGTCTTCGGTTTCAGATTGGCTCCATTGATCCCAAACATATCCTCCTTCATCTCTCCTCAGAATCAGACCTCTCGGCCTCCCGGGCCAGGGGAACCAGCAGAGTTGACACACATCATAAAAATTATTAGGTGGTCCCAGGATTTCAACACGACAGAAGACTCTCAGTTCGTCTCCGCGTGGGTCATATTCTCTAACCTCCCACTCAACTATTTTATCCCAGCGACGATAAAGCGTATCGCCAACTCCTTCGGGACCTTCGTAGCCTTAGTGGAGGAAACCCCCAGCTTTTCAAAAGCCAACTACGCTAAAGTGTGCATGGAACTTGATATTTCGAAGGAACTACCGAAATCCCTACAAATCCAACTTGGGAAGAAGGTTCATAACCAATAAATCATTTATAATAACAACGTCATCTATTACAAACACTGTCATCTGAGACGCCACTCCTTCGATCTCTGCTTCAGAGCGCAACCGTCATTGAAGAGGATAACTAGTCATAAGGCGACTAGCTCGACTAGACACAACCATAAACAGCCTCTTCTGCCTCTTCCTAACGTGCACCTGTGCTTTGAAGATAGTACGGGGACTTCACAGGTCCGGGAACAATCCTAAAGGAAACCCTCCTCTCCCATGAAGAGTGTCAACTCCAACCCCAAAAACCTTTCTCTAAACCTTGCCAATAAATTCGACATCCTTGCAGCAGATCACCCCGATGACCTCCTAGGAGATAATCTCATGGACAGGTCACAGGATCCACATTACAACCCTATGTTGGATCACGAGAATCTTGCTCCCGTTACAGAAGCAGAAGCCGTCATAGATGTAGACGAAATGGAAACAAAAGTTGATGCGGCCCCCGGCAATGCGTCCCGCGTCTACCTGCACGATGACCTCACAGAACAGCACCCTTCGGACGCCACTCTTGAGTCAGATGTATTCGTTGCAAAAATCGTATAGAAGGACACTCTTGAAGTCGATGCTTCTGGTTTTCCTCCAGTTAGTGTATCAAATACGACCAACATCTCGGCCATTGACACAGATATAGCCGATGAGGACACAGACGAAGATGATGTCTCCATCTGTTCCCTAGATCATACTCCAGAAGTGACCCACATCACGGATGGCCTTAATACGATAAGGGAGTCCCCGCCCTTTCTGCGAGATTACTTTGATCGGATTGCGGAGGTCAGTTCACCGGTGGAGGCGGTCAGGGAATATGCCGTCATTAGAACCATGGCTGACCAACCGGAACACTTATCTTCGATCCTTCCAAGATTGTTGGAGGTAGAACAGGTAATCGATGCGGCTCTAGGCATTCAGTGCAGTGAGCACTCCAATCCGGAGGCGTATCTAGCCTCGCCTGCGGTGCCAAGGTACTTACGTTCAACCAGCGGTCGGTGTAAGGAGTTACCGACCAACCCACAGAGACCTCCGTAGTCTGGGTTTCGTGGAGAGGGTCTGGTGTCCACCTGGCCCTCTCCCCGTCCGGCTCCCATCTTGGAGCTTGCCCAAACCTTCTTAACCCCTTCCTTTTTGTGTCTCCCGGGTTAGCCCGGGCCGGCCCTCGGTTTCGTTGCATTGGTTTTCTACTGGTGCCTACGGTTGGTGCTCCCTTCATCCTTTCCGTCCTAGCGTCCTCCCGTCGTTGGAGTTTTTGTAGGTGCTTGGGCTATCTCCCGGCACCACCTTTCGCCTATCAATAAATTCTATTCTTGGTTTATATATATATATATATATATATATATATATATATATATATATAGAGAGAGAGAGAGAGAGAGAGAGAGAGAGAGAGAGAGAGAGATGTAGCATAGATTTTCATATTTTGTAGTTTTGAATAGCAGTAAAAGTGGAGACAACGTAGGATGAAGTGACAGTTTCTATTTTTCTCATTTTATCTTTTGGGCTACATCCTAATTAATTCGGAAGTGGAAATAAAGTGGACAAAATTTTGGGACGGGTAGAAGTTGGTGGAAGAGGTTGTGGTAGCCGCAGACGTCACAGTTCGTATCCAAGGCATCGTTGCTTCCATAGAAGGCGATTTGGGCACTGGACCACCCACCTCATGCGTAGCCGTAGGCGAGCATATTTGGGGACAATATTATAACATCGAGGAGGTGAACGAAAGAGCACATTTGGAATAACTCACTTTTCTTTATCTATAGGATGTCTGAAAATGGAAAGAGAGAGAGAGAGAAAGAGGCCCATAACGAAGAAGAGATGGCAGGATGGTGGTGGTGGTACAAGGAGAGGTGGTGGTGGTGGCGGTCATGTGAGGTAGCGGTGATCGAGGTTCCAAGGAGGGAGTGAAGAGAGAAGGTGACACTTATTGTAGGGTCGAGGCATGTGTTGGGATGTTGTTCCTCCTTTGAGAGAGAGATTGAGAAATGTCCATGACATGTGTACTAACAATAATTAATTTTTTGAAAATAATTAGGTAACTAATAATAATAATAATAAAATTAGATAATTAATAAATTATTAGAAAGTAGAAGTTGAGTGCAAATAAGCATCAAAATAGTAAGATTATGAATTTGTCACTTCTAAGCTTTCTTTAAAGCATCTAATCAAATGAAATATATACAAAATATGCATGTACAATGCATATACAAAAATTAAATTTTATATTTTATTTTATATTTTTGATCACTTCCTGCATCCAAATTGGCTATAAAAGTGACGGTTTCATTGAAAGTGGAATGTGAAATTCAAATATATTATTTTGTTATCGTAACCACCTAAGTTTGGGAGAGAGAGGTATTTTTGATATTTTTAATATTGATATTCATATAGTCTTAATTATATTGTTGTTAATTATTATGTTAGCTAACTTAATCAAATTAAGTATTAATTAGTATAGATGAGTGCATTTGAAGATTTGCTAATCCCCTTTTCATAAATTTTCATTTCAAAGTAGAGAATTAATTTTAGCTAAAATAATTGTTTGATGAATTATTTACCATGTTTTATCTATATATGTGAGTATATAGTATATTAATTATTGGTGATTATACAATCATGAAATATACACTAGAAGGCACACACATTTCAGCCAACAATTAAAGGACTAGTCACTAGTTTAGACTAGTTTAAACCCGCCAAATTAAATCCAATCGAAACCAAACTTGACCCAACTCTTCATGACTCATATTAGTGTCAAACCAAGTCTTAATTAGACCCAAACCATGCAAACAAACATGTGTACACAACCATCAAACCAAGCCAAACCTGGCCACCCCTCATTCAGCCTCCATTCTTTGTAGTTACAATAACTACCACCCCACTACTCCATTTCTTCTACAACTTTGCCACAACCTTCCTCCATAAACCCCCTACATCCCTATGGTTCATTCCCCCTCATTCCTTCATTTCTATCCAAAACTCTCTCACAAACTCGTTGGACTGAAGGTGATCCCAGAATAGGACTCATAGGTTATACCGACTTCAACAACATTTTGTGCCACCAAAACAGTCGATATGAGTCTCAAGTCCTTTACCATAGTTCTTCCTCTACCTCTTAGATTTCATTTTCATATTTTCTTGGAATTTTTCATGGTGGTTTTGACCTTCAAATCGCTCTCACATGGAAACGTGTCCAGAATAGGTGCAGTCCTGAAGAACAATGCAAAGAACGAGACGTATCCCCCAAACCGCTAGGTAAATTGCTATAATTTTTTTTGTTGCATACCCCTACTCGTTCCTATCATTTTGATATATAATTGTCAATATGTTCTGTTCAAATTCCCCTCGGTACATACATTTTTCGAAAGGGTGCGTGGGCTGAATCTCGCGACACAAAATCTGTACACGTCCGTACATAGGTGAGTACCTTTATTTTTCGTCGAATATTTTTATATGCCACATGTAATAATTGTCACGAATCGCACCCAGTGTAGGGGCATGAGGAGTGGGTACGTCCAGCCTACGCCGCAGTGTCGGTGGTAGAACGATGTTCTAGATCACTATCTAATCAACAACTCACGCAATTATATAATGTACTTGTCAAATCTCAACTCCGAACGGAGGACAAGTATAGATATAATGAAATTTCAATCACAGTCTAAGAACGATAAGATAACACAGAAGTTTATAACTAAAGACTAAATGACAACAAAAAATATAAACTACTAAATAATAATATCTCAGACAAACTCAAATACAACTCAATATCTCGAGTTATTACAATTCAAGTTCTAAACATGAATCTAAAGCAAGTCTACTAGCTAGTCTCCTGATCACTCCTAAGTGTTGGGGCCCAAGGTAGCTAAACCATCTCTTGGTCCATAGTTAGTAGGGCAAGTGTCCTCGGGGCAAGCATCTGTAATATTTTCAATAGGTCCAGTCATGACAGGAATGAGCATAACTCATCTAGAAATTCCAAGTAAATGACAAAGAACTATAAAGTAGTTATAGACAGTTATATTGATGAACATGGCAGTTTTATACAGGTAGTGATGTAGAGAACAATTAAAGTACAAGAGAAGTAAGGTAACAAAATAAGGGAAGAAACATGGCAAGGAAGACTGTAAAACAAGATCTAGCTGAACTAGAGTAACATGATATAAGTCCAGACAGTACAATGTAAGTCAAGTGTAAATCCCAATGTGAGTCCAGACAATATAAATCTAATACTAGATGAATCTAGTACAAGATGAGTCCAGTATAAGATGAGTCCCGTCAGTGATCAATGATTCCAGGGTGAGTCCAGACTATATACTAACAGTGTGTTTTAAAATACCGAGATCGACATGTAAACGGTTGTAGGTAATAAGGCACATCGCACACTCAGCCAAGTGTGGGATGGCTATCTTTCCAGTATAATTCTAAGGAAGTGGTTCCAGTATTTGGAAATGTTCACATGTCTCCTCTAATATTTTCCCGCCCAACAAGTACAAGTGAATCCATAACCCGACATAAAAATAAGTACAAGTCCAGCTAGAACATGATGGTGCCAGTAGGTGATTCCAGTAATAGAGGCCAAATATGAAAAAAGTGAGTGTCGCATGCAATGGATCCAGTAATATCAATCCATGTTGACAGAGAATCAAATAGAACTAACTAGAACTGAAATACAGTAATCGACAAGTAAATGAAAAAACTATCAGAGAATGTACTCGCATGACACTCTGAAAGGAGTGGTGTAATATAAGATGTCTGAACCGGAGTCACAATGTCCTAATTAGAGCAATATGGGTTATGATGTATTCAATATAAAGTAAATGAAGTTTACGATGCAATCTACATGATTTCTATGCCAATCTAGGTCAAAGTCAAACTTGGTCAACTTTGGGTCAAACTGAGTCAACAAATAGTCAAACTAGGTCAACAACAAGGCTATCTTGGTCAACTGGTCAAACTTAGGCTATCAAGGGTCAATTTGGTCAACTTTAGGGTTGGTTAACTTGTAACTCCACTTTTCTAAATAATAATATTTTCTCTTGTGATTAATTTAAATTTTAAATTATCTTAATCAAATCCTAATTTTCTAAAATATTTTCTTGGCTAATTTATTCTTCTTAAATAAATTTATTGGTTTATTAACCTTTTATTAAAAATCCATAATCATCTTCGGCCCTGGGCCAATATCCCCTAAACTGGCCTATTAGTGCTGACCGTTGGGTTTAAAACCCAATCCTCAAATTCCATTCATAAGTCAAATTTTTCTTCTTCCCTCCTCACTGTGGTTGTTTGACGACGACGCCGCTTCTTCCCCAACTGCCTAACCAACTCTCCAGCTGTCGTCGCCAACCACCTGCCCGCCCAATCGCTTGAGCCTGTCCATGCTGACCCCAACCACCTGCCCGTTCTTTCCCTGCCTATATAGACCCCTCCTTTCTTCCTCTTCATCATTCTTCCTAAGCAGAGAAGCCTGCAGAATTTTCCTTGTCTATTCTTCTTCATCTTCGAGCTCGGGTCGACAGCCATGGAGACCGGACATTAATGAACCGGTTCTGTTCCACCACGAAGCCTTCTTCCTCCTCGCGCCAACTCGATTGCAGTTCGGCCATGGCAACCTCGTCTTCAAGTGATGGTGAGTCCGTCTCCTCTTCCGTTAAATTCTTCGATTAGTTACTCGTGTCTCCCAGAATTGTTCTGATCCATGGCATATATTTCTTCCTCGAACAGCAAAGGGCCATGGCAATGACAAATAATTGCTCGAGTGACCGGCAACGTTCGATTCTCGTCTTCCTTCCTGCCGATTGCATTTACGGCCGCAGCTGCACTTGCTCTCCTCTCGCAGTGTGATCATTCCAGATCGACGACGAGTAGAGGTGAGTAATTCGAATCTATTTCGTGCCATGTTCTGCTATGGATGTTCTTATTATTGGGAAAGAAACGCGAAAACCTTTCTCCAAACCGGAGAGTACCTGCGAGAGGACCGAGCAATACAACGCACGAACCCAAAACAATCACACAAAAAAATCCACGCAGACACAGAGAATTTTTGACGTGGAAAACCCTTGCGGGAAAAACCACGGGACGATCGGAGTCCAGCCCTGAGAAGCCTCCACTAATGGAATAGAAGAATTACACCCTCTACAAACTCCTTCCGATCCAAATCGGATCCCCACAACACTCAGAGATAAGAACAATGATTACAAGGCTACGAAGAGCGAGAACGACGAGTAGAGATTACACGAACATGATCTCCTTCGAACAGCGACCTTCAATCCTCCGTCTTCTTCTCCGAAGTTGTAATGGCACTCTTGCCTCATTCTCTCTCAAACTTGTGTTGTCCAATGCGTTGCGATCATACGATAATGAATTAGGGTTGAGAAAACTCAACTTAACTCCCTAATCCCGCAACCAACCTGAACCGTTGGATTAGATCCAATTATGAAAACTCATCCTGAAATTCGCTTCAGCCCCCGACGATACAGAGTTCGGCCAGAACTCTGTGTGGGGCAACCAGCACCTACTGGCCAAACCCTGGAACGGCCAGACCGAGTTCGGCCAGAACTCGGCCTGGGACCGAGTTCGGGCCGAACTCGGATCCCCTGCTTCCAGCAGCTCCAGCAGCAACAGCAGCAACTTCGTCGCCAACTTCCCGAGCTTCTCCGACATCGGACGACGCTCGTCGCACTCCGGGGTCTTCTCCACATAGGTTGGGAACCCCACCCACTCCAACAAATCTCCCCCTTCACAACTATGGGGAGGATGTCGTCATCCCGACGACCTGCCTGCAGTACTCAAACTTCCCCCTTGGTAGAATCTTCGTGAACATATCAGCTCCGTTGTCATCTGTATGCACCTTCTCAAGCTCCGCGTCCTTCTTCTCAACAACATCCCGTATCCAATGATACCGGGTCTCGATGTGCTTAGACCGGCTATGAAACGTCTAATTCTTCACAAGGTGGATCGCACTCTGACTATCGCAAAGCAAAGTATACTGCTCTTGCTTCAGTCCCATTTCCTGCAATAGCTTCTTCATCCACAATAGCTCCTTGCAAGCCTCCGTCGCCGCAATGTACTCTGCCTCTGTCGTCGACAAGGCAACACACTTCTGCAACCGCGACTGCCACGATACTGCTCCTCCCGCAAACATCATCACGTAGCCCGAAGTCGATCGCCTCGTGTCTACATCTCCAGCCATATCAGCGTCGGTATACCCAACCAGCTTCGGCTCGTCATCACCAAAGGAAAGTCTCCAACCAGCAGTGCCTTGAAGATAACGTAGAATCCACTTGACCGCACTCCAATGTACCCTTCCAGGATTTGAAAGATACCTGCTAACCGTACCAACTGCATGAGCAATATCTGGCCTCGTACACACCATAGCATACATCAGGCTTCCCACAGCTGAGGCATATGGAACCCGCTCCATATCTTTCTTTTCGTCCTTGGTAGATGGACACTGTTCCTCAGTGAGCTTAAAGTGAGCCGCGAGGGGGGAACTCACTTTCTTCGACCCGTCCATCCCGAAACGCTGAAGTACCCGGTGAATGTACTTCTTTTGGGACAAGTGTAGCAGCTTGGACTCTCTCTCTCGGCTGATCTCCATCCCAAGAATAGTCTTCGCTGCGTCCAAATCCTTCATAGAGAAGGCCGCGCCCAGCTGGCGCTTCAACTCCGCTATCCTAGTGGCATTCCGACCCACTAATAGCATATCATCAACATAGAGCAATAAAATGATGAAATCATCATCGGCAAAATACCTCACAAATGCACAATGATCCGACGTCGTCCGTGCATAACCATGCTCCCCCATAAACGACTCGAACTTCTTGTACCACTGCCTCGGAGCCTGCTTCAGACCATACAAGCTCTTCCTCAACCGGCAGACCAAATGTGACTTGCCCTTCTCACAGAATTCCTCTGGCTGCTCCATGTACAACTCCTCCTCAAGATCACCGTGGAGGAATGCCGTCTTCACGTCCATCTGCTCGACCTCTAAGTCGAAACTGGCTGCTAACGCTAGCACCACCCGGATAGATGAATGCTTGACGACAGGCGAAAAAATCTCATCATAATCCACGCCTTTCCGCTGACCGTAGCCTTTGACTACCAGCCTCGCTTTGTATCGAGGGCGAGTAGCATCATCCGTCTGCTTCACTCTGAACACCCATCGATTCTTTAAAGCCTTCTTGCCCTTTTGCAACCGCACCAGATCATAAGTAGAATTGGTGTGCAAGGAACTCATCTCCTCCTGCATAGCCACCATCCACTCCTGCCTGTGTTCGTCTTCCATAGCCTCTGTAAAACTTTCGGGCTCCCCCCCGTCAGTCAATAGCACATACTCATCCGGTGAGTATCTCGTAGATGGTCGACGATCCCTGTCACTCCTTCTCAGTGGAGCCACTGGTGCTGGCTGTATACCGACAGCCTCCGCCCCTTCAGGAACTACCTTTCCGGCATGCTCATCCTCCTGAGGGACACCCTGACCACCATCAGCAGGCTGATGATCAAGGTTGGGAGCAACTCCATGTACCGGCTCCCCCATAACTGGATCCTCTGTGATGTCCTCTGGAAACTGCTCGAAGCGAAATGACTCTAACTCAGGCAATTCCTCAGCCTCAGAAGGCGTCTCGGAATCCTGAGTGTTCGTCATGGTCTGATCCTCGACGAACACCACGTCCCTGCTTCTGTAGAGCTTTCCTTCCACTGGGTCGTAGAGTCTATAGCCAAACTCATCCCGACCGTAGCCGACAAAGACGCATCGCCTCGTCTTCGGCTCAAGTTTGGTCCTCTCGTCCTTCGGTACATGCACGAAGGCTTTACAACCAAACGCCCGCAGGTGATTGTATGACGGCTCTTTGCCGTACCATACTTTATCAGGCACATCACCCTGCAAAGGAGCACTAGGAGACAAATTAATAATATAAGCAGCTGTGAGAAGAGCCTCACCCCAATAACTGCCCGGCAAGTTTGCTTCTGACAGCAAACACCGCACCCTCTCCATCAGTGTCCTGTTCATGCGCTCCGCTACACCATTGAGCTGAGGTGTCTTTGGCGGAGTCTTCTGGTGTCGTATCCCTTGCTCTCTGCAATACGCATCAAAGGGACCGATGTATTCGCCGCCATTATCGGACCGAACACACAATAACTTCTTGTCCGTCTCCCTTTCAACAGAGGCCTGAAACTCCTTGAAAGTAGGCAGCACCTGATCCTTGGTCTTTAAGGCATAGACCCAAACCTTCCTGGAACAGTCATCAATAAAAGTCACAAAGTAAGAAGCACCACCAAGAGATTTTACCTTCATAGGACCGCAGACATCCGAGTGAATCAACTCGAGCAACGCCGGCTTCCTCGAACTTGGGTGACTTTGGAAAGACACCCTATTTTGCTTCCCAGCTAAACAGTGCGTGCACTTCTCCAACTTTGTAGACCTGAGCCCCGGAATCACTTTCCTGTTCACCAAGTAGCTCATCCCCTTCTCGCTGATATGGCCGAGCCGCCTGTGCCACAACTCGGTAGACGCATCACTGACTGCGTTCACCTCCTGTGCCCCCACTGCGCTCCCTTCCATATAATAGAGACCAGACTTCTTGCTTCCTCTGGCAATCACCAACGAACCTCTGGAAAGCTTCCACTGACTATTTCCGAAGAGACTGAAGAATCCATCGTCATCCAACCTTCCAACCGACACCAGATTGAAACGGATATCAGGGACATGACGAACATCCTTGAGAACAAGAACCGTACCCGTCTTCGTTCTCAAATGCACATCTCCAACGGCAACCGCCTTCGACACATCTCCGTTGCCCATCTTCAACACGCTACAGTCTCCTGTCGTGTAAGTGGCAAACAGTGCCCTATTATGAGATACATGTGCTGAAGCCCCTGAGTCCACCAGCCAAGAATTGTCATCGCAGGCGAGGTTAGTAATGACCTCATCACCTACGACGATCACATCGCCTCCATGCACCGAGGCCGCCGCTGTAGTGTTCTCTTCTTGCTTCCCCTTGTCGCCCTTCTTCTCTCTCTTCCAAGCGAAACAATTCCGCTTGATATGGCCCTTCTTACCGTAATGGTAACACTCCGAGTCCTCGTAACGACCCTTGGACTTCCCCCTGCTCTTGTCTCTGCCACCACCTGGACCCCTGCTTTTGCCCCTTCCGCGGCTCTCTGAAACAAGTGCCTCTGAGTGGTGGGATGTGGATGAAGTGCCCTGAGAACGTCTCCGCATCTCTTCATTCAACATCCCGCTCTTGGCAAACTCCAGACTGACCACGCCCTCTGGAGCAGAAGCGATCATAGATACTCGTACGGTCTCCCACGAGTCTGGCAATGTACATAGCAGCCACAGTCCCTGAACTTCGTCGTCGAACTTGACTCCCATAGAAGATAGCTGGTCAACCACGCCCTGGAAATCACTCAAGTGATCCGTAATAGACGCCCCATCTTTGTATCGCAGACCCAACATCGTCCGGATCAGGAACAACTTGTTTACCCCGGTATTCTTCGCGTACAAAGATTCCAGCTTATCCCATAACGTCTTCGCGTGCTCAATATTGGCAACGTGGTTGTACACGCTCTCGTCAACGAACTGCCTGATGTATCCGCACACCTGTATATGCTCGAATTTCCAGTCCTCCTCGGATTTATCACTGGGCTTCTCGGATGCAAATACGGGCAGATGCAGCTTCTTGACGAACAGCAAATCCTTCATCTTGCTCCGCCAATAATGATAGTTTGTGCCGTTCAGATTCACCATGCGCACCGGCTTCGCGTCCATCTCTCCTCTCTGGTTCCTCTGTCAACTCCTGACACCCTTTGAACCCAAAGCTCTGATACACTATGTTGGAAAAGAAACGCAGAAACCTTTCCCCAAACCGGAGAGTACCTGCGAGAGGATCGAGCAATACAATGCACGAACCCAAAACAATCACACAAAAACAATCCACGCAGACACAGAGAATTTTTGACGTGGAAAACCCTTGCGGGAAAAACTACGTGACGATCGGAGTCCAACCCTGAGAAGCCTCCACTAATGGAATAGAAGAATTACACCCTCTACAAACTCCTCCCGATCCAAATCGGATCCCCACAACACTCAGAGATAAGAACAATGATTACAAGGCTACGAAGAGCGAGAACGACGAGTAGAGATTACCCGAACACGATCTCCTTCGAACAGCGACCTTCAATCCTCCGTCTTCTTCTCCGAAGTAGTAATGGCACTCTTGCCTCCTTCTCTCTCAAACTTGTGTTGTCCAATGCGTTGTGATCATACGATAATGAATTAGGGTTGAGAAAACTCAACTTAACTCCCTAATCCCGCAACCAACCTGAACCGTTGGATTAGATCCAATGATGAAAACGCATCCTGAAATTCGCTTCAGCCCCCAACGACACAGAGTTCGGCCAGAACTCTGTGTGGGACAACCAGCACCTACTGGCCAAACCCTGGAACGGCCAGACCGAGTTCGGCCAGAACTCGGCCTGGGACCGAGTTCGGGCCGAACTCGGATCCCCTGCTTCCAGCAGCTCCAGCAGCAACAGCAGCAACTTCGTCGCCTACTTTCCGAGCTTCTCCGACATCGGACGGCGCTCGTCGCACTCCGGGGTCTTCTCCACATAGGTTGGGAACCCCACCCACTCCAACACTTATTTCGGTTCATGTGATGGCAAATTTGATCGATAAATTCGTTCTTGTTTCTTTAGGGATTTTAAATTGGAAACTGTATTGATGGGTTCTGGGTTGATACTTTAATTTTCTCCAATTTTGGAGTCATTACAATACAAATTGAACTTATTTTAACAATTGTTTTCCCCACACACCAACTGTTTGATTTAATGTTTCTTTCAGCTTACAATTGAAATTTGGACGCGAATTTCGTCGTATCGGACACATGAAGTGTTGCTATCTTGCATTGCACAGGTATATTTCTTCCCCGATGATGTTTTAATCTTCTGGTTTGGTGAGGAATGTCTGGTGTGTTTTTGTCTCAAAGTGATCCGTATCACTTGAACAATGAAGTGAAGGGGGAGACCTGTGTCCGTGTCCTATCGAGGAATTCGTGTTCGATTTACAATTTGAATCACTATTCCTGACCGTTAGATTCAAGTTTTTGGTTCATTGATTTGAATTACTGTAGCTAACAGTCATGTTTAGGTTATTGGGATCTTATGTAATTGGTCTGTTCATATTTGAAATATAAGCAGGGGTGCTTAAGTTTGAAGAAATGGGTTCAGTAGTAACTGGTTTTTAAGCAACTGTTACGACCAAATAAGTTAAGGTTTGGAGTTAACTGTTGAGGCATATAAGTTTAATGAACTTTTGAATAAAAATCTGTGGTAGACCGTAAGCTTAAGATTATGATGGTTATTGAAACTGCTAGCTATTATAAGCTATGGATCCATTAAGAGAACTTGAATGGACTGTTGTAGGCTTTGTGTAGGAATGGTTTAAATACAAATAAGTGGCTATCATTAGTTAACTATGGGTCAT
Organism: Iris pallida; assembly: GCA_029216955.1. Lineage (NCBI taxonomy): Eukaryota > Viridiplantae > Streptophyta > Magnoliopsida > Asparagales > Iridaceae > Iris > Iris pallida. The sequence continues at coordinate 189,548 of JANAVB010039212.1, read as the reverse complement.
AGCAGTTATAAGGAGAAGCAAACCTTTCAGTTGTGCCATTATCATTGTGCTTCTTTGTTGTGGCTATGATGGAAATTTATAGCCATTGATTTCTTCTTCTTGGTTAATTTGGTCTCTTCCATTGTGGATGTCCCTACTGGAAAGTCTACGTGGTAGGGGATGATGCTGGTTTTTGAGAGTGTCGACTACACTGCTTGGACTCCTTCGGAAACCTTTTATATTAGAGACACCATAGGTTAGTTTCTTGGTCCAACTTGAAATGGTTCAGTTGGTAATTGGGTTAGTAAGCTAGGATGTAATACTTGGCTTGATAGTAGTAGGTTGTTGGTAAAAGTTGGGCTTGGCCTTAGATTATGTTGGTATGGGTTGTTGTGGAGCTATGGGAATAAGTTTTGAGTTGTAAATATATGGGGTGGATCGGAGGTTAGTTGTGGATCTTGATTTAGTATTAAATATTTACTCTTATATGACAAGTCAGTTATATGTCCCAAGACTGATATCATTATTATTTTCTTGTATAAACTATAGTCTTAACATGTTGCTATCTTCTAGCATTATTCTTACAAATTGTTACCAATGACTACTAATATGTAATTCTAAAATATTATTTTTGCCATAAAATTTACTAAGCTTTGTGTGTATATATATATATATATATATATATATATATATATATATATATATATATATATATATATATATATATATATAATCTATTTTGGAAAAGTCAGACTATATGACATACTTTAATTCAAACTTCTTTTAGAAATTATTAAATGTTTTACACACAAACTATTTTGCCTGTACTAATATTTTTACTATAAACTATTTAGAATAAATTACTAGACATATATTGAGCTTGTAGTGTTAAATTAATTTTTGGCAACCAATTTGAATTTCTATATTACTAAATTGATAGTTAGTATAAATAAATATTTTTAACCAGCAAGTATTTTTATAAACATAAATGAATCTTGCTAAAATATAGTTCCATTAGGAATTGTTAGGATTAAAGCTATAGTATATGTTTCTAAAATATTGTAAATAGTACATAGTTGCTATAATTTCATTTATATTATTTTGGTAGCAAATATTCTAGTATGTTTCAAACAATAATAGTATTATCTAAATAATATTTTACTAGGCTTCCTTGCTAGCCAGTAGAAGTAGAGTTGGCTAATTTGCATAGTGATTGATTAGTTAAGTGATATTAGCTAGATTGACATTTTAGAACTTAACCAACTTGTACCTATTACCAGGAGGACAGCCAGATCTTTCGATTATTTCTGATATTTCAGAGCAAGGCAAGTATACCGACTCGAACCCTTTACTCTGTATTTCTGTCTTGCTTCATGTTCTCATATTGACACGTGGTACACACGATTGTTCATCGTTCATTGTTCGTAGTTCATTGTTCTTTACTTGTACATTGGGTGGGGAAATACTACAGATATGTGAACAATCCTATTTTTGCTAGGCATTGACTAATAGCTTAGGTCTCACATCGTGCACGTGGGACTCTAAGTCGTACCATTATTCATGTGCTCTTGTTCATTGTTTACCCAGCCGGTCACATACTCTGATAGTTATTTTACTTGCATGTTACACTGATAGTCTAGTTCATTGTTCAGGATCTGGTACTATAGTTCATCGTTATTCATGTACTACAGTTTCATATTCCTGTCTTGTACCATAGTTCATATTGTGTCTCTTTTTCATGCATTTCAGTTTACATTGTTTAGTGCTTCTTGTCGGGGTTGTACTTTGCTCTTTTTTTGACATGATACGTTGCAGGTATACTTGAGGATGATGTTCCAAATTTATGAGCCAGAGCCCGAAGCCAGGATAGAGTTCTGCCTCAGGATAGACTTAGAATTTCAGAGTTATAGTTAGATCGTTTCTTGGATTTGTTTTAGAGAATTTTATCATGCATTGTATTGAGGATTTCAGGATTGTATAATTTTATTCATATTACCGGATTTGTCTTCGGATGATATTGTACCAATAACTTGTGGATTATGGTGATTCTGGGAACGTGTATAGTAGCTGTGTTGTTTAATATATGTTGTATCTTGAAGCTTTCCTTAGAATTGTACAGCTTACTTCGTCGTGTCCATCGACGAAGGCTGGGCGTGTCCGACTCGTGTCCGATTATTCGAGAGCGGGTCGTGACACAACTAAGTCAATCTTAGTCAACTAAGTCAAACTCTAGTCAAGCTAGGTCAATTGGTTACATATTGACTCAATGTTGACTTTTGGTCAACTCTAGTCTACCTAGGTCTCGGGCCAGTCAACTCAAGTCTAACCAACATATCCTATACATTATCTATCTACCTATCATATATATATATATATATATATATATATATATATATATATATATATATATATACACTATATATCTACATATATATTCACATACATAATAGTACCAACCCATAATCATATATATATATATATATATAGACACACACAAATACTTATATGATTTAAACACAACACATATATCTTATTTGTATCCTAACCCTTCTACTAATCCTTGCCTAAGAGTAGTGGGCACTAGCCTCTACTACTGTGAAACCCGTAATTTTAGAAAATTATTTTTTAAAATTATTTTCAATTGTTAATTTGGGAAATTGAATTTTAGAAACTAGGGTTTATCAAAACAAGTAAATTTTTTTTCTAATTAATTAAAAATTATGTTATTTAGAATACAATTATTTTCAAGAAAATAAATTGACTGGATTTTGTATGTCAGCCTAGATATGAACCCGGTTTGATTGAACTTAAAAAAAAATAATAATAAATTTTGAATTAATTAAGATTTTTAAGAAAACAAATTATTTTCTCAAAAGCCTTAAAACCATTTTCTTGTTGTTGTTGTTCAGCCCATTGAAATTTTGTTAGCTCATTATTTTAACTTGGACCCATAGCCCTTAGGCCCAAATCCAATAGGCCATTTGATCCATAACCCATTAAGCTTTTGTATTAAAACTATTAACTTAATAACTTATTAGTTTCTTTTAAACCATTTCTTTTTCCTTTTCCTCTCTCCTGGAGGAGACTGTCGGCCGACCCTTCCATTCCAAAACCGCCGCCGCCGGCCTTTGGTTTTCCGGCCGGTCACCCTTCCTCTCCCATAACCTCTCTTTTTCCTCTCCTATATAAACCCCTCATCTCCTTCCATCACACACCACCACCCCCATCCTCAGATCTGTGCCCTAGCCAAATTTTTGGCGAACCCGCGCCCCTCCCGGCGATTCCGGCGCCGAACCAACGGCGCCCAGGCCGACGCCCTTCCGGCGACCCATCCACCTAAGCCGCGACCCGCTGCCGTTGACCCTAGGCGAACCAGGCCGACCGCCGTTCCCGGCCGATTTCCCGAGCGGCCCTTCCGCCCGAGAACCGGTGGCTTTCCGTCACCGTGGTGCCCTGTCACCCGAACCGATCCGTGGCAGTCCGTGCTCGGTTCAGCATCTTACCATGCCCCTGTTCGACTCCGCTCGCGAGTCTCCAGGACGATCCTGATCAGGACCACTCTTTGCGGGGTTTTCCGGCGCTGTTTCCGTCGGATACGCTCCTAGGCGTGGTCATACACTCTGTCAGTGTTCCGAGTCCGAGGCATCACTTCGGATTCCTTCGTTTTTCGGTAATTTCTGTTAGTCCCATAGTTCTCATAGTCTGTGATGAAATCTGGTCCAGGAATTTTCTTCGGAAAATTTGGGTTTTCGGCTACGTTTCTGGTTTCGGACAGTTGTCCTCTAATTTTTGGGTTCTGTGATTTTACGCGAACTCTTTGGAAAGAGTTCTGTGGGTTCGTTTAGAAATTTTTGGTTTTTCGAAAATATTTCGGATGCTGTGGTTTAGCCAATATTAATTGGATTATGGTTCTGTTGGTTTTCTTAGTATTTTGTTATGTGGGAATTCCTTAATTCATGTTGGCTCGGGAAATTCCTTAGTATCTGTGGACTTGGGAATTTTGTATATGTTGGTTTGAGATTATTTTGCAGGAAAAATCGGCACGTTTCCCAGTTTTGGGTTATCCCGAAAATAGAGGGAATGCTGTCGAATTTTTTATAAAAATTTGATTATATGATTTTAAAACAATTTTCGGAAATGATAATATTTTAGGGCGACGACCTTATTGGTCAGTGGGCCCCAGTGAAATGCAAACGCACCGGTCTGTCCGGACGTTGAGGCAGAGTAGCTGTAAATGAAGATTGGACCAGTTCTGAGACTCATTCTATTTTATTCTTAAATTAGAATTATTAGTTATTATTATTATTATGTAAATTTACAAGACTAACATTTTCTTTCTCTTATTTTAATTCATGGAAATGTAAGGGCATAAGCCCATTTATCTATTTTTGTAAATTGTAATAAGTAGGAATTTGCTGTGGATTTGCTGGGATTGTGAACGTGTAGAATTAATTAATATTATTATTAATTATTAGTTAGAAATTCATGATTTTCTCACTTAAAGAAAAGAAAAATATATTTATATGTATAATTATAAAATACTAACTTTTTCCCAATAAATTGATAAAAACAAGTTTTCCGGAATAAAACATAAATTTGGATTTCCTAAATTGTAACGCACTAGAAAAACGTGCTTTGATTGTGTCGATTAATACAAGACTAAAATTGACTAGGAAACAAAATCTAGAGATTGTAACTAGATAATTCTAGAGTTGTGGTTTCTGAGACAAAAATTTCCGGAATGTAGGACTTCAAAGAAGAGTGTGACTGATCAAATTCCGAAGTACCAAACTCGTCCAACTTGAGAAATTTAAGGCAAGTACATTTATGTGGATTAACGATTATTTTAACAATCATTTCATTGCAATTTTAAACCACTGTTCAAACACGGACTCTTTCGGGAGTATTGACTGTACTGTTGGGGACTGGGGGAGTAGAGTAGTGGATATGACCAAATCCAAAATTAGAATAACTGACTGTATTAGCTTTTCCCTCTTCACACGGGGACAAGCCATACCGTATCGCTAGGATACTACTGTAACCCAATTCGGTCATATTCATTACCTATTCATATCACTGTACTGTATTTCAAAACTGTTTCATTTTCAAACTGTTTAAAAATGCATGATATTAATTGTCATTTTAATTGTTAAAATTTGCATAAACTGTACTTTGCTCCTTTCCTGACTGGATAACCGTAGGTACCACTGATGACCTGGAGATGCTGATCAATAGCTATTATGATCCTGACTTGTACCCGACGGTACTTCCAGCTGATGATGATGTTGTGGCGTCTCCATAGATGCCACTTAGTTTAAGAGTTTAGTTGTTTCTGTGTTTTTTTTTAAGTTATGAATCCTTGTATCAAGAACAAGTTTTAAATTATCGTTTAAATAAATGTTGTGGCAAATTTAGTTTCAAATGTTGTTGATCACCTGCATATGGATTACAGCTTACTGCCGCCGTCTCATCAACGGTGCAGGCTGGGCATGATCCGATTCGACCCAAGTATTTGGGACCGGGTCGTGACATATTTTTAGTGGTTGCCCATGCAGGTCGATCAATCAACAACTTAGGAAAACCTAGGAAACATTTAGAACATTAGAACATTAATTTGCCACGACATAGGACCGAAATATATTATAATTAAATATTTTTGTTTGATTATAGATAGGCTACCTTGCTTATATTTATATCCTAAACCTTCCAGAGAATGGCCACTGACAATACCAACCCTACTAGCGATAGGATGTCAACACCTGACCATACCCCACCTCCCCAATCAAGTCCAGATCCTACACCTCGGCAGCTGGCCGATCGTCTCCATAATACAACGATGGATCCATCATCTTCTCGGACAGAGATGCAGCCCCCTGTGGTCTCGTCCACTCCAGCTGCCCCACCGGTACCTGTGCTGCCCACTGACCTCATAGGTCTGCTAAGAGGAGTGCTAGAAGCCCAGAGAACTCAAGTTGAAGCTCATCGCGAGCAGACGGCCATTATGAGAGAAGGCATGGAGAATGCCCATAGCGTGGCAATGGCTGCATTGGAAAGAGGAGAAGCAGCTCATCAGGAACCAAGGCCTGCCAAGGTATAACATAAATTTAAGGATTAATTTATGTAATATTAAGGCCATTTAATTAATAGGAATCATATTGCCAAGGTGGGCGATATTGAGAGCTTCAAGAAGCAGAACCCTCGACCCTTCAAGGGAACCGAGGGAATTGTCTATGCTGACGAATGGCTCGATAATATGGAGCGTCTTCTAAGCGTTGCTCGGCTTTCAGAAGATCTCAAGGCTGAAGCAGTGGGACTCCAACTGCAGAATGTAGCAAGCACCTGGTATCGGAATAAACCCCGACTCCAGGATATGCAGGTTGACTGGGACACCTTCAAGAGGTTGTTCAAGAGGAAGTTCTTTCCAACTTCAGAGTTGCGGGAGATGGAGCGACAATTCCAGAACCTGAAGCAGGGCAATATGACTGTGGGAGAGTATGCTGCTGAATTCGGCCAGCTCAGCCGATTTGCCGAGAACCTGGTAGCTGATCCTGACGATCATGCTGAAAGGTTCAGATATGGACTAAGAGAAGAGATCCACACCCATGTGATCTCAGGCGGTGCCAAGACTTATGAAAAGATCTTGGAGCGAGCTCAAGACATAGAGAAGAGGCAACCTGCCTGCTCGAAGAGAGATTATCCTGGAACTAACAACTCCCAGGATAATCAGAAGAAGCCCAACAATAATAATAACAACAGCAACAACAACAACCGTCCTCCTTACCAGCAGGCGAGGAACAATGACAAGGCGCCTCAGAGGCAGATCCCCGTCTGCGACTTTTGCAAGAGGCCGGGTGTAATGCCTGTTGTTCGTATTACATATTTGGAATACGTATACGTATTTTATCTTGTATTTGCATATCTTCTTGGTTTGGCTTGGCTTGTTTACTCTCGGTTTGGGTTGGCTTGGTTCGGCCGGCCCAATGCTTGGTTCATCATGGGCCAAGGGTGGAACACCTTAGCCTATGCTTCTCCTTCATTTCTACCACAACCCCCCCTACCTACCACCACCTTTGATATTTATTGCCATTTCTTCTTTCTCTCTCTCCATAATTCTCATTTACTTCTCCTTCCCCTACCATTACTCTTCTCCACCAACCAAGAACACCATAGGCAAGTGCAACTTGCTTCCACAAGAGAACTCCTTTTGATGGTTTCATTAGCTTCTCCTCATGATTCTAAACCACATTAGAACTTATCATTTTCCATTTTGAGGCTTTATTTCTTGTAGATCTAGAGTTTTGTTACTTTCGGATTTTGGTGGTTTTGATCTATCAAACTTGCTTGTTTTCAAGTTTTGATGGTTCCATGTTTTAGAGAATTTCATTCTACCCAATTTTGACCTTTGGAAAGTTGGATTCGGACTTATTTTGACCAAGATATGGACAATGGAAGCTTAGATTCAACTTTAGAGTTCTTGCTGTTCTTGCCATTTGGAGAAGACAGTGAACAGTGAGCTAGCTTTTTAGCTTACGCCACTGAGTCGTACGCTGCTGTTTAGTGAGCGTACGCTAGCCTTCGTACGCTGCTGTTTAGCGAGCGTACGCTAGCCTTCGTACGCTGCTGTTTAGTGAGCGTACGCTAGCCTTCGTACGCTGCTCTTTAGCGAGCGTACGCTAGCCTTCGTACGCTGCTCTTTAGCGAGCGTACGCTAGCCTTCGTACGCTGCTCTTTAGCGAGCGTACGCTAGCTTTCGTACGCTGCTCTTTAGTGAGCGTACGCTCACCCTAATACGCTACCTGTTGGCAGTGTGTCTTGAGCGTACGCTAGCTTTCGTACGCTAGCTTGAGCGTACGCGTGCCTTGGTACGCTAGCTTAAGCGAGCAAGGCGTATGCTGGCCCTTTCGTACGCTAGCTCGAGCGTACGCAGTCTTGAGCGTACGCTAGCTTGAGCGTACGCTGACCTGTAGCTTGAGCGTGCCCTTGTGTACGCTGACCCTTGCGTACGCTTCCCATTGGAAGTGTATGGATCCTTTGGTACGCAGACCTGAGCGTACGCTAGCCTGAGCATAGCCTGGCTTGAGCGTAGCCTGATCACCCTTGATCTTCTATAGCCCTGTATATTGATATTTTATTAGATATTTAACGTCCATTTTATATCCTTACGTCTTTTGTCCTGAACTTGATAATCATGAATTTACTTAATATGTTTGGAATTGATGATGGAGCATGACACGATAGTGACCCGTAGTGGTGCACTCCTGATATGAGTAACATGACATGACCTGATAGTGGCCCGTCGTGGCGCACTCCTGACTAGTACACTTGACATGATTACCTGACATGATTATCTCGAATAGCTGTTGCGACGACTACCTGACATGACATGACCTGTATAATTAATCCTGGACACCGTGGGTGATCGTGCTTGTATAAATAAACCAGTCTTGTCTTGCATCATGACTAGGATGGGACTCCTGAGTACCACGGTCAGGAGTACCTATTGAAATGAACTAAGGACTAATAACTAGCATTAGTCATGAAGAGATTTCCCAGCTACAGGCAATCCCGTTACCTGGGCACGCCTTGGGATCTGTAGCCTGTCGTCGCGTAGGGCACATTTCCAGCACACTGTCATGTGTTGCACCCTTCAAGCTACCTAAGGGTACATTCGTTTCCTGGACGATGTACCCACCTGAATTTAACTCTAATCTTTTAACCCGGGGAACCTGGATGGTCTGCAGGGCTTGTGGCTGTGGAATAATCTCACTGCATCTTGTTAGTAATTAGGCTTGTGACAACCCTAGTTAGTTAATGTATCAAGCCGTAATTCTTGTTTGGCCGTGAAGTGATTGGACGGAGTCTAACCAGTCTAGTCTTGCCCTGATCCTGTTCCAGATTGCTGCACGACTTGAATGCTTGTATTTATTTTTACCGATAAATGGTGAGAAACCAAGCTCCGTTCAGACGAAGGGTTACAACCCCGGTCCTTGTTTGGTTCACGGGTTGTAACCTGGTTATCTGAATAGTTCCATGGTTATCTCGTCGTATATCATCCTGATATGTTTCCTTTTATTCCAGTCCTTATTTTATTTATATTTATATTCCTGTGCTGATTGCTGGTTTTAGTTCTTAAGTGAAGCTTCCTTTGTGGCACTTGCTCTTTCTGGGGTCTGACCCAGCTGGTTTTGTGTGGCCAGATTTTGGAGCAGCTCCAGAGGATCTATCGACCTTCCAGCCAGATGGTGGCCACTAGACGGAACCCTGGCAACGAGTGGGTTATTTTTGGCTCTCCCACTCTATTGTAAAAATTATTCTTTTGAGGCGTTTAGCCGACGAGCACCTGTTTAGCTCGATTGCATTTACTTACTGTCTGCCTACGGGCTGTAACATGATTAACAGATCCTAGGGTTGATCATGTATGACTAAACTCTTGCTAGTCCTAACATTTTGTAACGACTAGCTTCATGATCAGCCGAATATGTAATATTTGGGACGCCTTATCATTGTATATTTAATGATCATACATCTTGTAACATTTACTTACTTGCTTGTGATTGAGACACTAGGCTTGTTCATGACCATAGGAGACTGTTGGCTTGTAGTAAACCCTCATGTATCTAGACAGCCGTGACCGTATAGCGAGATGGAATCCATTTCATATACGTAGCTGGCTATGTCTGCCCCCGCTCTCCAGTATTCTGGTTCTGGGGCGTGACACCGGGACATCTGGCAAACATCTGCAGGAAGAGACTAGGACACTGCCTAGTCTGTGGGTCTTCCACCCATCAAGTGAGGGACTGCCCTTTGTCGACTAACCGAACTGGAGCAACTCCACAGAAAGGACCTCTGCCCACTCAGCAACAACAGTTTGGACAACATCAACAGAAGACGGGGTGAGCTTTTGCCCTGACAGCAGTGGAACCAGAGCCAGCTCAGGAACCTGTAGCGGATGTCATATCAGGTTCTATCTATGTGCATTCCTACCCTGCCTTAGCTTTATTTGATTCGGGAGCATCACATAGTTTCATAGCCACCAAATTTATATCTGCACACCATATAGTTACTGGCTTTAGCAAGAAGATCTGTAGAGTTATGACTGGAGGAGGACCCTTACCTATTACTGAGATCTGTGAATGCCCTATCACCATAGCTGGCCATAACTTTATAGCACCTTTGCTTGTCATGCCCTTACCTAACTATGATGTAGTCTTAGGGATGGACTGGTTAAGTAAGCAGCATGCGCTGATAGACTGTCATCGAGGATGTGTAGTCTTCAGCCCACCTGGAGAACCGGAGTTTGAAATCTCTCGAACTCCGGAGGAGATGGAATGTGTTACCTATACCTCTATCACTGAAGAGTCCAGACCTCCGTACCCTATCATAGCAGAATTTTTGGATGTTTTCCCTGATAGTCTTCCCGGGTTACCCCCAGACCGAGATATAGAGTTCACCATTGACCTAGTCCCTGGCTCTTCCCCTATTTCTAAGGGATGCTACAGAGTCAACCCGAAGGAGGCCAAGGAGATGAAAGATCAGATCAATGAACTGAAGGCTCTGGGATTCATCCGAGACGGAGCTTCACCCTGGGGAGCACCTGTCTTGTTTGTGCCCAAGAAGGACGGAACAGTGAGGATGTGCATCGACTACCGGGCGCTGAACAATATCACAATCAAGAACAAGTACCCTTTGTCCCGAATCGATGACCTGTTTGACCAACTCAGTGGAGCCAAGGTGTTCTCGAAGATTGATCTCAGATCTGGCTACCATCAGATCAAGGTCAGAAAGGAGGACATTTCCAAGACGGCGTTCAACACCAAGTATGGGCAGTTTGAATTCTTGGTCATGCCGTTTGGACTGACAAATGCTCCTGCGGTGTTCATGAACCTTATGAACAAGGTTTTCCATGAATACTTAGATCAATTTGTTGTTGTCTTCATTGATGATATTTTGATCTATTTAAAGACTGAAGAGGAGCATAAGGAGCACCTCAGGAAAGTTCTGGAACTTTGAGGAAAGAGAAGTTATATGGTAAGCTATCCAAATGTGAATTCTTTCTAGACAAGGTGGATTTTCTTGGCCATGTTGTCACAGAAGAAGGAATTTCGGTGGATCCTAAGAAGATAGCTGCTGTGGAGAAGTGGTCTACCCCAAGCTCAGTTGCTGAAATCAGGAGTTTCTTGGGTTTGGCGGGATACTACCGAAAGTTCGTGAAGGACTTTGCTAGAATTACCGAGCCGATGACGAAGCTGACTCGGAAGAATGAAGAATTCATCTGGACGGAAGATTGCCAGGATGCATTCGAGGAGCTGAAGAAAAGGCTTACCACTGCACCAATCCTTGCGCTACCCGCAGGATCCGATGGTTTCACAATCTACAGTGATGCCTCTGGAAAAGGACTGGGATGTGTTCTTCAACAGAATGGGAAAGTGATTGCTTACGCATCTAGGCAATTACGGAACCATGAGAAGAATTATCCCACACATGACCTGGAGCTGACGGCAGTTATCTTTGCGTTGAAGCTATGGAAGCACTATCTGTATGGAGAGAGAGTGGAAATATACACAGATCACAAAAGTCTGAAGTATGTTTTCAGTCAGAAAGAGTTGAACATGAGGCAAAGAAGATGGCTAGAGCTAATGAAGGACTTTGACATCGACCTGCAATACCACCCGGGTAAGGCTAATGTGGTCGCTGATGCACTTAGTCGATACCCAGTGGCGATGTTCTTGACTAAGGAGCGGCATCTGCTAGAGGACATCGAGAAGCTTGGATTAGAGATCATATTGCCTGGAGATAGAAGGATGGAGCTGGATGCTGATTCAGTACTGATGAAATTGCAAGTGAGCTCGTATCTGATGGACAAGATCAAGGAGACTCAGTTTCAAGACGAGGCACTTTGCAAACTGAGAGACTAAGTGTTGGCGGGAACACTTGAGGGTTTCTCAATCGCCAGCGATGGAGCTTTGAAGAATGGTACGAGGCTTTGTGTACCATCTGGCGAACTGAAGAACGGGCTGATGAAGGAAGCACATCAGTCGCAGTATTCTATACATCCTGGAGCTAATAAGATGTATCGGGATATGCGCACTATTGTTTGGTGGTATAGAATGAAGAAAGATGTGTCCAGATTCGTGGCGAGATGTTTGATCTGTCAGCTGTTTTCCATAAATAAATTCACTTTATTTATTTTGTATCTGAGAAAATTACAACTGTAGGAATCTAATCTAGAAGACGATTACTTTATCCCTTGGACGATGCGATGAAGAAGACTCGAACTTTGAAGAACTTGGACAGCAACTAGGCAATCTTCCTGTTCTCTCTGAAATTGACTGTGTCTGTGATGAAGATAAAGAAACTCTCTTTTATAGAGTTCAGGATAACTGTCCTTAAGCATACGCTCAGGTAGTTACTTGACGTGTGCATAACTGCAGGGACGCGTGGCAAATTCTGGTGGAGACATATTAGTCGTGCGGTTGAAAGTAGTAGAGCATGTTCAGGAGAGATTGATGGCATTGATGCCACGTTGGATAACTTCTGAAGAAGTGGATAACTGAGTACAGGATACGTGAGAACGTGTGTTAACTGCTCGTTGAAAATCATTCTGAACATAATTGCTGTGATACGCTGCCTTAAAAGAAGAGTCATACGCTAGCTTGGAAGGCACATGTCTTGCATACGCTTACTTGGACAGTGTAGAACCATATAAAGCTGATACGCTCACATTATTAACAGGGAGTCGTATGGAAGCTATACGCTCACTTGTCAAGGAGTCGTATGGAATCCATACGCTCACTTAGTTGGAAGAAGTCGTATGAGATCCATACGCTCACTTAGTTGGAAGAAGTCGTATGAGATCCATACGCTCACTTAGTTGGAAGAAGTCGTATGAGATCCATACGCTCACTTAGTTGGAAGAAGTCGTATAAGATCCATACGCTCACTTAGTTGGAAGAAGTCGTATGAGAAATAAGTAGACACGTGGCATGTTTGAATAAATAGACACGTGGCCATCATCAATCTTCTTTGATACGCGATATCTTCCAATAACTGACAAAATCTTCTCGAGCGTCGTGACTGCGGATATGATGGCTGACAGACTGTCAAAACTGACAGTAATGATGGCTTTTACATTTATGAGAAATGCTGAGCTGTCCTCGTAAAAGACAAAACCAACTCTTCGAAAACATATACGACGGCTAGTCTCTATTGGACAGCTGTCTTTGCACGAAAGACGAAGTGTCAGATTTATCCTTTATTAAATATATGCTGTGCTGTCATCTCAGAAAATAATAAAATATTTACTGAGCGTACGGCCTTTGGATGAGCGTATGGCCTTGACTGAGCGTATGACTTGGACTGAGCGTATGGCTTTGAGCGTATGACTTGGACTGAGTCTTATGTCAGCGTGTCATAATTTTCACACCCTACAAGACCCCCTTCAAGGTTTTCGAACTTTATGAATTTCAAAAGTTCGAAATTACTTTGAACTCTAAAGTGAGAATAAGTCTTAACACGCTGGCATGAGTTTGTTATCTTCCTCAATATCAGTGCAAATTTTTAGGGATTTTGTTTAAAGAATATCCGCCGTTTGAACTACTTTTTTTTCTTCTATAAATAGGTCTTCCAAGACCTATTTTATTTCTTTACCAGAGCCTTTGCCTTCGAGAGAGAAAAGAGTTTTCAGAAATTCAAGATCTTTCTTCTTCTTCGTCTTCAACTCCATCTCCATTAATGGCACCCAAGATTGATGCTGCTGCGAAAGGAAAGGGGAAAGCCCCGGAAGAGTCATCCCATCCTGCCGTCGACACTGCCACTATCAAGAAGACGGCCAGTCAGCGTGTTTCACGCAGTGAACGGCCATTGAAACCCCTTTATGGTGAGGACGAAGATGATGAACAAATAACTATTCCCTTTTTAGGGCTCTGGTTAGAACAAAACTCATAAAACGTATTCCTCTTTAGGGTCAATACGTCAGCAAATACGCTTCCCTCTTTAGGGTTTAGCCGTATTCCATGTTTTTCGTTTTTACGAAAAATATGTTTGGAGCGTATATCTATAAGATACGCGTATTTTTGATAGAGATACCAAAATATGCTATCTTTAAAAGAATATGCTATGGCAATTTGTCCCATTGAGATACGCTAACTCCTGTGTTAGCGTATTTTGGATGATCATCTTGTCAACCATACGCTGATGTGCTCAAACTGATCATAAACTGAACTTTAAAAACCATTCACTTAAGATAAAATCTGTTATATGCTTAAAGAAAACTGAGCGTATACTGAACTTTGAGTCAACCATACGCTTAAGGAAAACTGAGCGTATGCTGAACCTTGAGTCTGCCATACGCTTAAAGAAAACTGAGCGTATGTTGAACCTTGAATCTGCCATACGCTTAGTAAAAACTGAGCGTAGGTTGAACTGTACGCTTAGTAAAAAACTGAGCGTATGTTGAACCTTGTCATCTCTTGACATTGAAGATTTCTAATACTTTATTCTTCATTTGCAGTGGATATTCTGTCTCAGGAAGCAGAATTTGAAGGAAGTATGGGAAATAATTATAGAAGTGATCTATCTCATGTTCGTTTTCCCCAATTTGACGGACCTTCCACTAGAATAGCTCTGTTGACCAATCAGGAGGATGATATTTTGCTGAACCTAATGAGTGGACTGCCGTTACAGAGTGTAGATGGTGTTGCCCATTTGAAGCCAGCATTCCTTTTTGGAGATGCTATTGACATGAATTCCCAGCCTGCTTTGGACAAAGTATCATACAGTTACTATAGGGATGGTGATGTAAATCAGCCTATGTATTTGACTGGTTTGACAAAGAGTATCAACATAGCCCGTTTATTCCATTCGGGCCAGCAAAGACAGATGAAGTGGGATATTACTCCATCCCGACAAGCTAAGGCTGGGTGGATTAGATATCATCAAGGAAGGTTCCGCAGTGGTACTGAACCACATGTCACATCTCTGCGAGGATTTTTACCTGCCACCATCCCTCCTGAGGACTCGGCACTGCTGAAGCCAGTCAGAGTCCCAATTTTTGCCAACGAATTTACTCAATTAAAGAATACCATCTACCCAAAACAGTCAATGAGGCTGACTGGTCTAGTAAATCCAGAAAACACTAGATGGACTGCTCTAGTGAGATAGATTTTGCAGAACTTCGGTGCACAGTTGAAGGCGATAGGTTTATATGATGCCATTAAGTGTACTGCTTATGGTTTTAAACCGAACCCGGATCTGTTTTTGGCATTAGCGGAGAGATACAACTATCGGACCGGCACCTTCATGACCCCAAAGGGCGAGATGGGATTCGCCCTTCATGAAATGGCGTATATATCTCAGCTACCAACGGCAGATTTGCCATATGAAGAATATATCCCTTTTGTTGACGAAATAAATAAGATTTCTGCAGCCAACCCACTAATTCTTTATGTATTTGAAGAATTAATGTGTCATTACAGCATCTGCAAAGCTTTTTATAATGGACAAGGTGGAGAGGGG
Organism: Iris pallida; assembly: GCA_029216955.1. Classification (NCBI taxonomy): domain Eukaryota; kingdom Viridiplantae; phylum Streptophyta; class Magnoliopsida; order Asparagales; family Iridaceae; genus Iris; species Iris pallida. The sequence goes on along the minus strand of JANAVB010039212.1, from coordinate 174,056 downwards.
GACTCCAATTGTTATTCTTCGAAGTGGATGGCTTATTTGTTTCAAGGCCGCACTGACGAAGTCCAAAAGAAGAAAAAGACCGAGCAGTATGTCGGTAAATTCAAGCCCTTGAGTCAGGCCGAGATTAACAGATTAATTCGGAAGACTAATTATGATGACATTGTCATCGAAGAAGACATCGACAGCTACAAGGCCGGTGATAGGTTAGAAACCTATATTAAACAGGGTGGCCGAGAATTGTCCGTTGAAGGTCATCTGGCCGGTTTCATATCTCTTTGGCTGAGGAAATTCGTTGTTCCTGGCACCTGTTCGGCAGACAGGATGCACAGAGGCGTCGTCTTTGCAGCAGTCCGGCTAGTTTTTGGGTATAAGATGGATCTATTAACGGCAATGACCTGCCGTCTGAATGCCGGATTAAGGGCATACACAGATAGGATGTTCGAATTGGCACGGAAGAGCCTGACGTCCTTTCCTCGGGTAGAAATGCCCTTTACATACTTGTTTGGATGGCTGCTTCTTCATTTTGAATCTCTGATGAGTGCTGGGATGGCTAGGCCAGATGACACTTTCCTTGAAAGGTACAAGCACATACCGAAATGGAGATATAATACTTTAACCGATTGCAGAACCATTTTGAACAGGGGAGAACTATGGAGCTTCACCTGTGTTCCTCCTCCTATTGGTTATGAGACCATGCCCGGGAGATTGATTGACGGCGTTGGTGCTAATGAATTGGATGATGTCCAACATGAATGGCTAAAGAGAATCAGGCCATCTCATTTAATTTGCCGTCGTGACAACATCATATATCTAGAGCCATATCTTCCGAGTAGATTTGCTCGTCAATTTGGTTACGATCAGTTGCATGTGGGCAATGCAACGACGTATTTTGCTCATCAAGGCGGGTTGGTTGATGGTGTCAGAGCTTGGCTATATTACATTGCCAAAGGTACAGGGGCTACCTTTTCTATGCCAGATCCGGTCAACTATCGAAGAGGAGCTAAGATATTGGCGTCCTATGCCAGATTTTATGTATCAGCTAATACCTTTGATGAAAAATTTAGCATCTTAGGTAAAAGCTTTATTCATGTTGAAAAGAAATCAACCAAATCCGCCTTGCCTAGGGATTGTCACGACAAAGAAGATCCTCTGGCCACCGATGAAGTTGATGATGATGTTTTGGAAACTTTCTTTTCTGATGACCTTCATCAACCATTGCATGTGCCTATCGGGAGTGCTGAAGAAAGTATATCTATTGACAATACCCCGAAGAGGAAGAGGAGTAAAGGTGCTGCGGGTCCTGCCGCAAAAAGAGCTACTCGAGCAGAGACTCGAAGTCGCGGAGGAATTACTATTCCCGGGGATTCTCCTGTTTCTGAACGAGTCAGAGATGTTGATGAAGCAGGTAGTGATCCAATAGACAATTATCCTACTGTTCCTTTAACCAGAAGAATAGGAAGAAAAGTAATAGTTTCAAAAACTAAATCTGTAATTTGTCTGGATGCAGAGAGTCCCACCGATCGTGCTATGCGATTGGCTGCAGAAAAGCAAACTGCTTTTGATTTCTCTGTAAAGACAGAAGAAGAAGAGATTCCTGAAACTGCTGGGTCTTCTAGGCCTTCTGATATAGGCTCAGTTCCACCAATGGCCGATGATGCGCAGGAAATTAGTCAACCTGCGGCAGAGGCCGAGCATCAGACTGAAACGGCTAATGACTTACTGATTTCGGGAGAATCAGTGAAGGAAGCCACTCCTCTCAATCCAATTGTTGAAGCTTCAGAGAGCGAACAAGTCGACTATGAACCGTCGTCGCATTCGTCTGGAGAAGAAGACATGGAGATAGACGATGAGTCACCGTCTAAAACACCAATCGATGCACTGAAAACCATCGGTCAACACTCAGGGTTGACACCAGAGCCGGAGAGGCATCTGGAAATTGAAGTTCAAATTCCGAGTACTTCTGGAGCGGGAAGCAGTGAAATAAACCCCGTGTCAGAAAGTACCCTGAACAGACTAAAAGCCGGATTGAATGATCCGAAGGAGACTGAATATGAACCAACTCCAGGTAATATTTTATTCATCAAAGTTTTGTCTTGTCTCTGCTTTATTTATCTTTTTGTTTTGATCATGTTTCTTTTATTTCAACAGCTGTAGGAACTGCACCGGCTATGAGTTCTACTCAAGCCCCAGTTGTTCAAACTGAAGTGGGTGAGGGGAGTTCTCATCTGCCGAGTTCTCCAAAGGCACTAACTTCAGCTCCAAGAATAGAAGCTCCTCCTGCTCCTTCCCCTATTATTGCAGCGACTCCCAGTTTTGACACAGGGATAGCAAAAGTCATGGGGATGTATTCAGATATTATTTATACATATCTGGATACATATTCGAGGCGACTCATGAAAGATGAGACTATGCCTTTTTCGAGTCTTCGAGAAGCGACTAGTTTCCCACGTTCAGCCTTGAGACAATCTGGTTATGAGGCTCAATGTGTCTTCTTTGAACATCTCCTGAATGATTTAGAAGCCAACATCCAAATATACTGGGAGACTAAAAAGGAGGATATTGAATCTCTGACTGCAGCTAAAATTTCTCAATTGGAGAATGAAGCTCAAGCTCAGCATATTGCTCTGACAGAATTCCTTGCTCAATCTTCTAAGGAGTTAATGGCAAAAGACGAAGAAATAATAAGTACTCGTCAGAATATGGAGCGCTTAGAGAAGGATAAAGCGTCAAGAGCTGAGGAGCTTAGAAAATTGAGGGAAGAGCTAGCTCGTATTCAGGTGCAAATTGCCTCTATGGAGAAAGAACAATCAAAGATTGCTGCTGATCATCAATCTGAAGCTGAACGCTGTCAAATTTTACAGCAAGAGCGAGAATTAATGCAAATCAATCAGATTGAAGAAACCAATCGCCGTAGTTCTATTAGTGTAGAATATGACCAACGGAGGATTGGAATTGAAACATCAGAGCGAATAAAGAAAGCTCATGATGAGAAGATGAATAATGTAATCATTCGTATTCAGGAGATTATTACACCTCCTAAATAGTTCTTTTACATTTTTCATGTACTGAAATGTTTTTTTTTTGGAAATCCGATTGTAAGCAATGTTTTCTGATTAAAGAAATGAACATCTTGGCTTGATTTCAATTCTGTGGATGACACTTTTGTAGAAAACATGTTCAGAGGTAAATAATACATGACATATTTTCAATAGAATAGAATATACAAATAAACTTTGCAACTCTATCATGATATTAAACCAAAGGTTTTTTTTAGTTTAATACTGATTAGAGAAAACAGAATTCAGATATAAAGATATCTTTGAATTATATTTTCCATGATCTTTGGACTCGGAAATCAAAAGACGAGATATCATTTTCCTAAAATAGAAAATATGATACATACTGAGATAGAAAATTCAGAGGTAATATGGACATAATTTTCTATACAAGATCTTTATTAAAACCACTGGGGATCTAATAAAACAAAATATCAAATTCTCTGGGAAGATGATACATGGTGGAATATCAGTTTCCTCTGGGGATAACGATATCGAAATAACTTTTATATAGAAGAATTTTATATTTGCTGGGGAATGATGAAAATATTATACATAATATTTCTTTAAGAATTTGCCATTGATAGGCATCATCATGACTTTTCCATCCATAGAGGCAAGCTGGTATGCTCCGTTAGAGAAGACTTTGTTTACTACGAATGGGCCTTCCCATTTCGCATCAAATTAGTCTTTGCTCATATGTGTCATGGTCATAGGACGTCTGACAGTAAGGACCAGTTCTCCCTTCTGATATGCTCTGACTTTGACTTTCCGGTTAAAAGCTTTTGAGATTCGGGCCTGATACAGCTCGATATTTTGTTGAGCATACAATCGTTTTTCATCTAGAGCTTCCAACTCTTGAAGTCGAAGACGATCATTGTTTTCTGTTGTCAGTTCATTGGAGATTGCAATTCTTAAAGAAGGAATTTGAATCTCAAGGGGAAGAACAGCTTCACACCCATATACTAAAGAGAAAGGTGTGCATCCGGTCACATTACGAACTGTGGTGCGGTAGGCCCATAAACATTCACCAAGCTTCTCGCTCCAGTTGCGTTTGTTGGAAGAAACGAACTTTTTCAAGAGTTTGATGATTGTTTTATTGAAAGCTTCTGCCAATCCATTAGCTGCTGGATTATATGCTGTAGAAGCTAAATTATTAATCCGATGATCGTCGCAAAATTGAGTAAATTTCTGACTGACGAACTGCGGTCCGTTATCATGGATAATACGCCGAGGAACACCAAATCGATAGATAACATGATGTTTGACGAAGTTGATAACACTAGAAGTTTTAACTTCAGATAGCGGGATTGCTTCAGTCCATTTGGAAAAGTAATCGGTTATTGCTAAAATAAACCGATGTCCTCTTGATGATGGTGGGTTGATGGGACCAATGACGTCCATGCCCCAAGCTTCAAAGGGCCATGATGCCGCTGTTGGGTGTAAGAACTCTGACGGTTGATGGATAAAGTCTGCATGAATTTGACAGGCTTTACATTTCCGAGCATATTGAATAGCGTCAGCCACCATCGTGGGCCAATAATAACCCATACGTCGGATACGCTCTTGAAGTTTAGGACCTGGTTGATGAGCTCCGCAAACACCATCATGTGCTTCACGGATTATCTGTTGTGTTTCTTCACCAGCAATGCATCGGAGAAGAAGACCGTCGTAAGACCGATGATATAATGTTTTCATCGTATGATTATAATAGAATCTGAGAGATCGACGTCGAATAGATGCTGCTTCACTCGGATTATCAGGAAGTATATCATACAAAATAAAATCTAGAAACGGGCGTCTCCAGTCTTCAATTATGGCTTCTGTTTCATTAGAAAAGACATATTCCATAGTAGAATCAGAAGAAGACGGGGATATTTTGTCAAACTTTAATCCAGCATCAAGGTTGAAAGAATCTTCGTCTGGTTTATAGGGAAAAGCCAAAGCCAAATTATTCTCAACACAGAATAGTTCTCGGTTATAAACCACTATCACTTGCTGACGTCTGATTGGTATAACTAATACAGCAGCAAGATTAGTTAAAGCGTCAGCTTCTGCATTATAGGCTCGTCAAACATGTTCAATAAAGAAACCTTCAAAAGATGAGGCTATAGAGAGTGCTGCTCGATGATAAGGTATCAAATCCTGATGACGAACTTCATACGTTCCTCTGATCTGATTGACAATAAGCTTGGAGTCTCCAAAAACTTCCAAATATTGAATATCTAGATGTTTAGCAAGTTGAAGACCAATGAGTAATGCATTATATTCGGCTACATTGTTTGAACATGATTGATCTAGAGAATAAGCCCTCTGAATAGTTAGTCCTTCTGGGGATACAAGAACAATCCCAACTCCAGCGACAATATCGCCGTTAGGACCTATTCTAGATGCTCCATCAAAGAATAGACGCCAGGTAGGAACTTCTTCAGAAATCAGATTTGAATCCAAGACTTCATCAGGAATCTCATCATATAATTTAGAATCTTCTGGAATTGCATGAGCAGCCAGAAAATCAGCAAGAGCCTGTCCTTTAACTGACTTCTGAGGAATATAATGCATATCGTATTGAGCTAACAAGATTCCCCAATTAGCTAGTCTGGAGTTGAGAATACCAGGTTTCTTCATCATAATTCTGATGGGATTCACTCTGGAAATGACGTGAATCGTTTGACCGATAATATAATGTCGCGTTTTCTGAACAGCAAACATTAATGCTAAACATTCTTTCTCGATTGGAGAATAACGCGGTTCAGCACCCGTCATTGTGCGACTGAGATAATAAATAGCCTGTTCATGGCCATCTTTATTTTTCTGGGCAAGTAATGCACCAAGAGAATGATCCATGGCTCGAACATATAGAAGAAATGGTATCCCCGAGACGGAAGGTACCAAAACTGGAGGGTTTATGAGATACTGTTTAATATCGTCAAATGCTTTTTGACATTCTTCGTTCCAGACGAAAGATACACCCTTCTTCAGAAGTTTGTTGAATGGTCTGTAGCGTCCTGATAAGTTAGAAATGAATCTCCTGATATAAGCAATTCTTCCTTGAAATCCTCGTAGCTCTTTTAAGGTGCGTGGAGGACGTATCTCTTGAATGGCTTTGATCTTCTCGGGATCCACGTGTATACCTTTAGCGGTAATGACAAAGCCGAGAAATTTACCACTAGAGACGCCCAGAAAGGACTTAGTAGGGTTCATTTTAAGTTGATACTGACGCATTAAATCAAAGATAGTCTTCAAATCTTGGATATGATCTTCCTTTCGTCGACTTTTGACCGCAATATCATCAACATAGCATTCGACTATTTTTCGGAGATGTTCGCGAAATATAGTGCTCATTGCTCGCTGATATGTTGCTCCTGCATTTTTGAGACCAAACGGTATCACTGTATAACAGTATGTACCGATCGACGTTCTGAAGGAAGTGTGTTTTTCATCATCTGGAAACATTTTGATCTGGTTGTATCCCGAATACCCATCCATAAATGACATTCGTTCGAAACCACATGTGTTATCGATCATGACATCAGTAATTGGAAGAGGAAACTCGTCTTTAGGACAAGCTGCATTGAGATCAAGAAAATCTATACAGACCCGGATCTTGCCAGTCTTTTTAAGGACATGAACGATGTTAGCCACCCATTCAGGATGTTGTTCCTCTCGAATAAATCCAGAAGCCATAAGCTTGTTAACTTCAGCTTCAATTGCATCCATGATGTCTGGACGAAATCCTCGCTGTTGTTGTTTGACCGGTTTAGCATTTGGCATGATATTGAGTTTGTGCATTACAATCTTCGGATCTAGTCCTGGCATATCTTCGTAACTCCAGGCGAAGACATCGATATAATCACGAATAAGCTTGATCATGTCTTGCTTATCTATTTCTGAAAGACTTTCACTGATGAATATTGGTTTAGGAGAACCTTCTTCACCAACATCAATTTGGATCAGTTTATCTTCGGTAGGAGGTTCCCTCTGCTCGAACCTGAATTTCCATTGATTATCTAATCTTTGAGCCCATTGTTCCGATTCGGGTGATATTTCAAAATCATCCTCATCTTCATCATTTTCCTGCGGGCCATCAACGTAGACCATATTGATTGATAGAATAGAACGATGGATATCGCCAATACTCGTGTCAGAATCCTAAGAGAGGGAATCAGAAGACTCAGATCGTTCGTCTTCATCGGATTTTGAATCTTCATGGACTATGTTGATAAAGGAAATAGGAGTAATATAACCTAAACCACATTTTGTCCTTCCGTATTTTAATGGAGGAATTCGAACAGGCATTCTTCTTCCTTTTCCATTATTGAGACTGGTTCTAAAGTCATAACCCATATTCTTAATGATATTTTTGGATTGTTGACTGTGGCGACGCAGTTGTAACCTTCCAGTATCGTCGTTTATGTCATCTTCTTCCAAGTTAGGAGGATTCCTGGGTCCTTTATAAAAGAAGATTGGATTTTCTTCCTTCTTTTTAGCAGGGATTACGAAGTATAATTTTTGTTTGGATTCCAATGATACATCTGTATGAAGAGATTGAACAACCCCTATAGTTAGTGACTCTAAGCTATCTAACAATTGTAAATAACTTTGTACATGATCACAGACATCAATATACTGCAAAGGAGATGCTTCATTAATATTAGATACTGTATTTACAACAGAAGGCTGAACCTTATCAGACTTAGTCAAATTAATGACAAAAGGGGGAGAGGAAGAGCGATCAGAAATTTTGTTTCGATTAAGATCGATAACAAAAGGCTCAGAAGAGGTGATCTCCCTTGAAGAAGATCGTGGATAAGTAGTACGTCCACTAACTGGAATGACTAGAGTATCTGGTCTAGCCTGAGAAGATGGAGGGGGAGTGGTACGTCCACTGACAGGAATTATCAGTGAGCCTTGTGGAGCCTGGGCAGGTGATGGAGTAGTACGTCCACTGACAGGAATTATCAGTGAGCCTTCTTCAGATGATTTAACAGACTGCGGAAGAGTGATACGCCCTTTTACAGGAATAACAAAAGTGCCAACTTTTGCTATCTCATCATCATTATCCATAGCTTACAAGACTTTTGAGTATTCATCTTTGTACATGCGAGCATCATTGAAGTAAGCTTCGACTCCTTTGAATGGATAGAGATCTGCAACCTCCTTTTGAACTTCTCCATTATCATCAACATATTTGAAGCACTGATGAAGAGTCGAAGGAACGATATTATGTTCATGCAAGAATGGTCTCCCCAATAAAGCATTATATGAGCAACCATGATTGTCGATGATGTAAAAAGTGACTTTGGTACGAAGATCGCCTATTTGAAATTTGAGACGAATCTTGCCCAAAGGCTCACTTTTTCCTTGATTAAATCCCAAGATGGTAGTGATAGTGCTGGAAAGGCTATGTACAGGTATCTTCAGTGCGTCTAGCATAGCTTTTGGCATAATACTGAGAGCAGATCCTGGATCAATCAGGAGACGATCAACCTTCATAGAATCAATATATCATGTATGATATAAAGGACGATCATGTCGATTATCCTCTAGCAGCATATCGCCCTGCGTGAAGGTAATGTTTGGAATAAATTCCAATACATTATGGCAATGAGAAACAGATTCTGTTTCCAACTTCTTGAGAAGAGTTAGGCAGGTTTCTGCTTGCAGTAGTGCTTCACTTAGAGTTTTTCGAGTCTCTTTAGAGAGGCGTAAGAGCTCGAAGATTGATAATTTAGCTGGAGTATTGGCTAGTTGAGCTAATATATCAAAATTATAAGGCTTTTCAAGTCCTATAGGAGATGATTTCTTCAATGGTTTGTCGAAGCGAACTTGTTGTTTGCCTTTGTCAGCTGCCGTTGGTTTAGAAGGAACTGTCTCAACAGGAACATTCAAAGGCTCTTCAGTAGAGACTGGTGTTGAAACTGTAACTGGAGGGACGTCAAAAGTTTCTTCAGGAATTTCGGCATAATCTTTCAGATATATTTTTCCTGACCGAGTTCCAGCATGAATTTCAACTTCAGATTCTGGTTCCGGGTCTATGGAAACCATGTTGCAATTTTTTATCTTGCTCTTGGTTCTTTTATGTTTGATGAGAGCTTCATTCCAGAAACCAAGGCCAACACGAGATTGATTATGTCTCATAGTGATAGCCAAAGGTGCTCGGAGTCCCTTGCCTGAGTTCAAACCAGGAGCAGTGGCTAGATCATAACCCATCTTCGCCATCAATTCACGAGATTGTGAACTGTATAGATGAAAAGCAGGCTTGTACCTATCTTCAAATTGAGGTACATATTTTATCTCCGTAGGGAGTGAATTTCCTGCTGAGATGAAAGTAGAAGTTAGATAAAAATCGGGTGTGAAACTAGAAGTCATATTGCATGACTTAGTCTTCCCGAGCTTCTTTTTAGATGATGGAGTCTTCCGAGGAGAAGAGGAAGACGTTTCAAACTCCGTCATTAAATCTGGATGAATCCACATGATCTCTCCCTTCTTGGTTGTGACAGGAACAAGTCCGTCATTCTGTGCTGGTAGAATGTTTACAACTTTGAGAGTTGCTTTGGGGATAGGAACAATCCCACTTTCTACCATTAAGGGAGGGAAGTCACCGAACTGCATTGAAATTACATTTGCTGTGTTGGGTGTTAATGTCACAGCTCCTGATTTAATCATCTCTTGAATCTTCCCTTTTAATACATAGCAAGACCGGATTGTATGACCCAGCATTCTATGATATGGACAGTATTTTGGATGATCTGTCTTATTGGCTTCATCAGGCTTTTTAATTTCTGGCAATTGAATCTTATTACCTTTGAGCAAGCATTCAAAGATACCCTGAACATCATCATCGTCGAAAGAGTATTCTTCCTTCGGCCGAGGAGGTCTCTGTTGTTGATTTGTTGGAGCTGGAGTAGCTTGGGTAGTCTTTACCTCTTGACTACTGCTTTGGAGATTGACTTCAAGAGCTTCTTTCCCTTTGCGATTATTGGGTCTAGGACTATTACTAGCACTCTGATTTGATTCCTTGGGAGCCATTTGTACCCCAGACCCTTGAAGGTCTCAGCACTGACCTCGGCAGCCTTGGCACTGACAATGAAAGAAGGCCAATCTTGGAACTGAGTGGACCCTGTCCACATGCTGATAATTGGTAAGAGATTCGACTTTCAAGTGTCGATGGTAACAGCATCGGGAGTTCCGAGAGGCATTTTGAGGGCTTCTCTTCTGAATCTTTCAATGAAGTCCTCGGTGGTTTCATTATTTTTCTGTTTAATTCTTATGAGGGCTGACATGGTCATGTCATTAAGCCCTTCATAGAATCGTTCAAGAAACATTTGCTTGAAACCGGCAAATGAGGTAATGCACCCATCAGGGAGACTTCTATACCATTCATAAGCCGTTCCTTTGAGACATCCAACGAACACCCGAGTAAGGAGGGCGTCACTTGGTTGCAGTTGATCAGTCATTACTTCAAAATGATTAATGAACTGACTTGGGGAGGTTGTCCCATCAAAGAAAGAGATGGTCGGAGGTTTGTATTTTGGTGGATACGATACCTGCTTCCATTCTATCGGGTAAGGTTGCTTGATACCTAACCTTTGCAAACCATCCTTCTGTTTGAATGCCTCGAATTGAGTTCGGAGATTCTTTAACTCTTCAGAAACAATTCCAGAAGATTGGGGAGTTGTAACTTATTGAGTGTAATTGGGAGGAGGGACTGCAGCATATGTACCACCCCCAGCTCCAGACTGACTTGGAGTGGGTTGTATAGGAACATTAGATTGTACCCCCGGAATAGTAGAGGGTTCCGGGTTTGGAACAACAGGAGTATTTAATATAACTGGAGGAGCTGTCTGTTGGACTTGCTGAGTTTGATGCTGAGCTTGCATAAGAGTGTGCATAGCATTCAATGTATCTGCCATATCTCGCAACTGTTGTTCTAAGGAAGAAATCCTTTGTTCATGAGCTTCGGTGCTAGTCGAAGGTTCATGATTGCCCTCTGCCATGTAAGTGGTAATCATTCGAGGGATAGATGATGAAACAGTCTGTTCTGAATCATCACTGTGTGAATCAGTATCTTTCCCGGGGCTATTTACGGGAGTCAATACTGGAAAGTTAGATTCTCCAAGGAAGTCTTCTGTGATCTCCGGATTACCACTTGGATGAGAAGAATAAGAGGCTCTGGCCAAGGCTCCGGTCCTGGATCGGGTGCCGAGATAAACACCATCTTCAGAGTCTGATATAGCATCAGACCGTATGCTACTCCCAATATTTCTGGAGGTCATGTTGACAGAAGCATAAAGAGGTTCATCTTCATCCAACATTGGTTCATATTGAATCCGTTCGAAAACAGATTGTCTTTTTGGTGAACAACAACATTGAATTACAACTCGAGGTTGGAAATTGCAACCATGCTTTTCATGACAAATATGAGCAATATCATATCCTGACTGAGTGTCAATTCTCCGTTTATTTTGCAAATACTCTCGGAGATCTGTAGGAACAGATTGGGAAGTACTTGAAGATAGTTTCTGTGTAGAAACTTGTCTTTTGTTCTTCTGTCTTCTTGGTTCCTGAGTGTATAAAGACTGATTAATTTGAGCCACATAGTTCTTGGCATATTCTGTATCAGGGTCTAATATACTTGTCTCAGTGGAATCGAGACGATTCTGATTAAGCTTGTTACGAAGATCCGTAGGAGATCTGACTTTGATATCAGTTTTGGATACTTGTAATTTACCTTTCTCAGATCGAGAAATTTGGAGAGAAGGAAGATGGGTATTATTCCGACTGGGAGTCGGTAATAATCCATCTTTAGAGGAATTAGCCAAAAGGCGTTTTTCTTTGTTTGATCTAGTAAGAGTACTAGTCAAATTAACTCCAGAGGTAAAGACCTTAGAAGTAGAGGAGTTGACTAAAGAGTCTTTCTCCTTGGTTGGCACAAGATGTGCAAGTTGAGGGGGAATCATTTGTATGTTCTGTGGAAGAGAACCCCCAGCCTGATTTTGAGAAACAGTCAAAGAACTGTATCTGTTAGCATACGCTGACTTTAGTTTGGACTTCTGGTCATACGCTGCCTTTTTATTAACATACGCTGGTTTTGGTTTAGCGTACGCTGCCGGATGTTGGCTTTTGTATGCTGCCTTTGCCGTACGCTGCCCTTTGAATACCATACGCTCAGAGTCATCAATGGCTAAAGAGCCGACTACTGTCGTAAGAGTAGAGGGAGAAGGGACTTTGACATGTCCAGAGATGGTTTTCCTTGTACACGCTGACTTGGTTAAAGAACCAATTTTGTCAGTGTGACTAGGAGAAGCCACTGTTGCCGTATTCAGATAAGCCGAATTGTGCTTCATGGAAGTTGAAGACATGTTCTTGTCAGCATGAGAAGTGACAGAAGCGTCTCGGACTGCTGCAGAAGACTTAGGGACATAGACGGAGCGTTCTTTCTTCTTGGCAGCAGGAAGAGCGGAGGAAGCAGTGCGGTCCTCCTTCGCCTTGAGCATTTCTTCATAAGCCGATTGGTCGAATTGTACAACCATCGTCTTCTTCGTCAAGCCGATCGACGAAGTATCGCATTGAGTTGTTGCTATCTCGTTGGAGGAGACAGCTTTCCCCAGCAGAGTCGCCAATTTATTTTCCATAAATAAATTCACTTTATTTATTTTGTATCTGAGAAAATTACAACTGTAGGAATCTAATCTAGAAGACGATTACTTTATCCCTTGGACGATGCGATGAAGAAGACTCGGACTTTGAAGAACTTGGACAGCAACTAGGCAATCTCCCTGTTCTCTCTGAAATTGACTGTGTCTGTGATGAAGATGAAGAAACTCTCTTTTATAGAGTTCAGGATAACTGTCCTTAAGCATACGCTCAGGTAGTTACTTGACGTGTGCATAACTGCAGGGACGCGTGACAAATTCTGGTGGAGACACATTAGTCGTGCGGTTGAAAGTAGTGGAGCATGTTCAGGAGAGATTGATGGCATAGATGCCACGTTGGATAACTTCTGAAGAAGTGGATAACTGAGTACAGGACACGTGAGAACGTGTGTTAACTGCTCGTTGAAAATCATTCTGAACATAATTGCTGTGATACGCTGCCTTAGAAGAAGAGTCATACGCTAGCTTGGAAGGCACATGTCTTGCATACGCTTACTTGGACAGCGTAGAACCATATAAAGCTGATACGCTCACATTATTAACAGGGAGTTGTATGGAAGCTATACGCTCACTTGTCAAGGAGTCGTATGGAATCCATACGCTCACTTAGTTGGAAGAAGTCGTATGAGATCCATACGCTCACTTAGTTGGAAGAAGTCGTATGAGATCCATACGCTCACTTAGTTGGAAGAAGTCGTATGAGATCCATACGCTCACTTAGTTGGAAGAAGTCGTATGTGATCCATACGCTCACTTAATTGGAAGAAGTCGTATGAGAAATAAGTAGACACGTGGCATGTTTGAATAAATAGACACGTGGCCATCATCAATCTTCTTTGATACGCGATATCTTCCAATAACTGACAAAATCTTCTCGAGCATCGTGACTGTGGATATGATGGCTGACAGACTGTCAAAACTGACAGTAATGATGGCTTTTACATTTATGAGAAATGCTGAGCTGTCCTCGTAAAAGACAAAACCAACTCTTCGAAAACATATACGACGGCTAGTCTCCATTGGACAGCTGTCTTTGCATGAAAGACGAAGTGTCAGATTCATCCTTTATTAAATATATGCTGTGCTGTCATCTCAGAAAATAATAAAATATTTACTGAGCGTACGGCCTTTGGATGAGCGTATGGCCTTGACTGAGCGTATGGTCTTGAGCGTATGACTTGGACTGAGCGTATGGCTTTGAGCGTATGACTTGGACTGAGTCTTATGTCAGCGTGTCATAATTTTCACACCCTACATCAGCAAGTGAAGGCCAGTAGACAGAGACCCGCAGGACTTTTACAACCGCTGGACATTCCGGAGTGGAAGTGGGAGCACATCACAATAGATTTCGTGTCAGGTTTGCCTCGTTCCCAAGGAGGGAAGGATGCCATCTGGGTTATAGTGGACCGACTGACCAAGTCAGCTCACTTTATTCCCTTCAAGGTTAGTTTATCCACTGAGAAGTTGGCGGCATTATACATGCGACACATCTACCGTATTCATGGAGTACCGGTAAGCAATGTATCTGACCGAGACACTCGTTTTACCTCTCACTTTTGGAAAAGTTTGCATGACAGCCTGGGGACACAGTTGAAGTTTAGCACAGCCTATCACCCCCAGACAGATGGACAATCAGAGAGGACGATTCAGACACTGGAGGATATGCTGAGATCGTGTGTCTTGGAGTTCGGAGGATCGTGGGAAGACCATTTGCACTTGGTAGAGTTTTCTTATAATAACAGCTACCAAGCCAGCATTGGTATGACCCCATTTGAGGCTCTGTATGGACGTCGTTGCCGTACACCATTAGCATGGGACGACGTAGGAGAAAGAGTACTGCTGGGTCCAGAGATGGTGACCGACGCAGCAGAGAAGGTGAAGATAATCAGAGACAAGCTCAGAATTGCTCAAGACAGACAGAAGCATTGGGCAGACAGCAGTCGTCGACCACTGAAGTTTGAAGAAGGAGATAAAGTCTTTGTGAAGATTTCTCCTACCAGATGTACAATCAGATTTGGCAGAGCTGGGAAGCTGAGTCCCAGGTATATTGGACCATTTGAAGTTCTGAGCCGGATTGGAGAAGTGGCGTATAGGTTAGCTCTACCAGCTAATCTAGAGGGCGTGCACAATGTTTTCCATGTCTCACAGCTCAGAGGCTACGTCCCTGATGAGAATCACATCTTAGACCACTCAGAGCTGGAGATTGGACCGAGCCTCACTATGCCTGAGAAGCCAGTGGCGATTTTAGACCGAGGTGAGAAGAGGACCAGGACTTCGGTGACTCCAATAGTTCGGGTAATGTGGAGGCATGATTCCCCAGGCGAATCTACCTGGGAACGAGAGGATGAGATGCGGGAAAAGTACCCGTATTTGTTTGAGACCTGAGGTAATTTCTAACCCAATTCTTTAAATTTCGAGGACGAAATTTCTTAAGGAGGGAAGTTTGTGAAACCCGTAATTTTAGAAAATTATTTTTTAAAATTATTTTCAATTGTTAATTTGGGAAATTGAATTTTAGAAACTAGGGTTTATCAAAACAAGTAATTTTTTTCTAATTAATTAAAAATTATGTTATTTAGAATACAATTATTTTCAAGAAAATAAATTGACTGGATTTTGTATGTCAGCCTAGATATGAACCCGGTTTGATTGAACTTAAAAGAAAATAATAATAAATTTTGAATTAATTAAGATTTTTAAGAAAACAAATTATTTTCTCAAAAGCCTTAAAACCATTTTCTTGTTGTTGTTGTTCAGCCCATTAAAATTTTGTTAGCTCATTATTTTAAATTGGACCCATAGCCCTTAGGCCCAAACCCAATAGGCCATTTGATCCATAACCCATTAAGCTTTTGTATTAAAACTATTAACTTAATAACTTATTAGTTTCTTTTAAACCATTTCTTTTTCCTTTTCCTCTCTCCTGGAGGAGACTGTCGGCCGACCCTTCCATTCCAAATCCGCCGCCGTCGGCCTTTGGTTTTTCGGCCGGTCACCCTTCCTCTCCCATAACCTCTCTTTTTCCTCTCCTATATAAATCCCTCATCTCCTTCCATCACACACCACCACCCCCATCCTCAGATCTGTGCCCTAGCCAAATTTTTGGCGAACCCGCGCCCCTCCCGGCGATTCCGGCGTCGAACCAACTGCGCCCAGGCCGACGCCCTTCCGGCGACCCATCCACCTGAGCCGCGACCCGCTGCCGTTGACCCTGGGTGAACCAGGCCGACCACCGTTCCCGGCCGATTTCCCGAGCGGCCCTTCCGCCCAAGAACCGGTGGCTTTCCGTCGCCGTGGTGCCCTGTCACCCGAACCGATCCGTGGCAGTCCGTACTCGGTTCAGCATCTTCCCGTGCCCCTATTCGACTCCGCTCGCGAGTCTCCAGGACGATCCTGATCAGGACCACTCTTTGCGGGGTTTTCCGGCGCTGTTTTCGTCGGATACGCTCCTAGGCGTGGTCGTACACTCTGTCAGTATTCCGAGTCCGAGGCATCACTTCGGATTCCTTCGTTTTTCGGTAATTTCTGTTAGTCCCATAGTTCTCATAGTCTGTGATGAAATCTGGTCCAGGAATTTTCTTCGGAAAATTCGGGTTTTCTGCTACGTTTCTGGTTTCGGACAGTTGTCCTCTGATTTTTGGGTTCTGTGATTTTACGCGAACTATTTGGAAAGAGTTCTGTGGGTTCGTTTGGAAATTTTTGGTTTTCCAAAAATATTTCGGATGCTGTGGTTTAGCCAATATTAATTGGATTATGGTTCTGTTGGTTTTCTTAGTATTTTGTTATGTGGGAATTCCTTAATTCATGTTGGCTCGAGAAATTCCTTAGTATCTGTGGACTTGGGAATTTTGTATATGTTGGTTTGAGATTATTTTGCAGGAAAAATCTGCGCGTTTCCCAGTTTTGGGTTATCCCGAAAATAGAGGGAATGCTGCCGAATTTTTTATAAAAATTTGATTATATGATTTTAAAACAATTTTCGGAAATGATAATATTTTAGGGCGACGACCTTATTGGTCAGTGGGCCCCAATGAAATGCAAACGCACTGGTCTGTCCGGACGTTGAGGCAGAGTAGCTGTAAATGAAGATTGGACCAGTTCTGAGACTCATTCTATTTTATTCTTAAATTAGAATTATTAGTTATTATTATTATTATGTAAATTTACAAGACTAACATTTTCTTTCTCTTATTTTAATTCATGAAAATGTAAGGGCATAAGCCCATTTATCTATTTTTGTAAATTGTAATAAGTAGGAATTTGCTGTGGATTTGCTGGGATTGTGAACGTGTAGAATTAATTAATATTATTATTAATTATTAGTTAGAAATTCATGATTTTCTCACTTAAAGAAAAGAAAAATATATTTATATGTATAATTATAAAATACTAACTTTTTCCCAATAAATTGATAAAAACAAGTTTTCCGGAATAAAACATAAATTTGGATTTCCTAAATTGTAACGCACTAGAAAAACGTGCTTTGATTGTGTCGATTAATACAAGACTAAAATTGACTAGGAAACAAAATCTAGAGATTGTAACTAGATAATTCTAGAGTTGTGGTTTCTGAGACAAAAATTTTCGGAATGTAGGACTTCAAAGAAGAGTGTGACTGATCAAATTCCGAAGTACCAATTTCGTCCAACTTGAGAAATTTAAGGCAAGTACATTTATGTGGATTTACGATTATTTTAACAATCATTTCATTGCAATTTTAAACCACTGTTCAAACACGGACTCTTTCGGGAGTATTGACTGTACTGTTGGGGACTGGGGGAGTAGAGTAGTGGATATGACCAAATCCAAAATTAGAATAACTGACTGTATTAGCTTTCCCCTCTTCACACGGTGACAAGCCATACCGTATCGCTAGGATACTACTGTAACCCAATCCGGTCATATTCATTACCTATTCATATCACTGTACTGTATTTCAAAACTGTTTCATTTTCAAACTGTATAAAAATGCATGATATTAATTATCATTTTAATTGTTAAAATTTGCATGAACTGTACTTTGCTTCTTTCCTGACTGGATAACCGTAGGTACCACTGATGACCTGGAGATGCTGATCAATAGCTATTATGATCCTAACTTGTACCCGGCGGTACTTCCAGCTGATGATGATGTTGTGGCGTCTCCATAGATGCCACTTAGTTTGAGAGTTTAGTTGTTTCTGTATTTTTTTTAAGTTATGAATCCTTGTATCAAGAACAAGTTTTAAATTATCGTTTAAATAAATGTTGTGGCAAATTTAGTTTCAAATGTTGTTGATCACCTGCATATGGATTACAGCTTACTGCCGCCGTCTCATCAACGGTGCAGGCTGGGCATGATCCGATTCGACCCAAGTATTTAGGGACCGGGTCGTGACAACTACTGCTCTACTCTCACAGATGCCTCACCACACTCATACATACATACCTACAACTGATACATATGGACTAATATATGATATTGTAATGAATGACTGATACAAATCCCTCTAACTACCCTTTCTCTCTTAACATTCATAACCCTATACCAGGGTTGGGCCCCCCTCTCTACCTCAAGTCTATCCTCTCTAGATACTGGCATCTGCCTCTATACAATCTGATATATATATATATTTTTTTCTTTGATATATATATATATATATATATATATATATATATATATATATATATATATATATATATATATATACACACATACACATACACATATCATTAACCCTATGAACTGCCTTGATACCCCTTATCTCATTCCCTTCAATAGGACTGAATCACAAGAGTTAGGGCTAAAACTGATATGTAAACATGGACAATAGGTAATGCATTTGGATTGAAACAAAGGGGTCAAGACTGAACATTTGTATATAATTAGTATCTGAACAAGAGGAATATGGAGACTGTATTATGTGGAATGCTCTAGGACTTATACTCAAGTTTAAAGTATCAGTCGACTAATACAAGTAATTGGACTGATCATTTAAGTGCTTGAACATATGGAAATGGAATGAATTAGGAAGTGAAATTCAGTGGACAGTGCACAATTTATAGAACTGAACATTACTCTTCCAAGGGATTGAACTTGAGTGTTAGTTAATACAACCCATAATCCAATTGTCCAAGACTGAACAGTGGCAGGGTCCAAATGCAATAGAAGGTAAAGGGTTGATACAAAGTGGAAATGGGGCATGAACACTAATATCTTATTTGATATGTATCTTAGGATATGGACTGAACAACAAGGACCAAGAGACTGAACTAACTAAATAGGATACAGGACAACTAACTAGTGTGGAGTGAATTAAGAACTTGGGAACTGAATCACATAGGAAATTAATGGATTAATGGACTGAACTACTAACTTATTAGACAGTAGACTGTTACATGATTAACAAGGACTGAATGTATAAGGTTAGAGAATGCACAAATACAAAGGTGGATAAGGGCTTTTCGACCTTGCAATTGGCATAGGTTAAGCAAGGGACTGAATACTCTAATGACATGACCAAACTGAATATTAAGGGATTTAGGGGCTGCTATATTAGTTCAGTGGACTGAACCAAATAGAATCTCGAGTCATTAACTCCTTCTTAACTAGATTGAACAAGAAGGAAATAGGGACTGATCAATTAGTTTTATAATGGACTGAACAGTAAATTAAAGGAGACTGATGCATCAACAGAACAGAATGTACTGCATACTCGAGTCCTCCTCACTAACTAACCAAAATTCACAATCGAAAACCAATTAAAATGTAAATTAATGTGTGCCACTATGAAGTACATGTGATTTCGTGTCTAGGGGTTGAATTCGAGTACACACAAGTAGACACGAAGTATCCAAAATGAATTAAACACACACAGTATCAGAAACGCCCAGACACTGTGTCGTACGGCCAGTTCAAGGCCTCGTGGACAGGACATAGTATCCCAGTGTCCACGTGGTTGTGCACACGTGTTAGTCATTAAGTCTCTAACTTTGTAACTAAGCCTCCATGAACATCATTAACATCTAGGTTAGGTCAAAACTAGGTTAGTCTCTAATAAAAAGGTTAGCACCATAATAATCAATCAAATTTTTTTCATTAATAAGTCAAAAATGACCAAAATACCCCTAGGCTAAAAAGTTGCAATTAGTCATCCTAATCACATGGTTAGGCCTCCTTGGTCATGGTTAGTCTCTAGGTCATACAGTCTCTAGGGTTACACTAGCAAAACATCAAAATCACAAGTCACAGATTTAAATAGTTTTAAATTGATTAAAAATCACCAAAAATCACAATATAATTTAAATATTATTATTAAATGATTATAATTACAAAAGTTCAAAATTGCCCTCATTTCTGAAAAGTGTGTGTTACAAGTCTACCCTCCTTAGAAGAATTTTGTCCTCGAAATTAAGATGATCGTACCCCTTCTAGGTCAAACCTCCAACAATTAAGGTCAATAGATAACATGCAATCATAGTCCTACTGATCGTGATTTCATACTCGAACAGGGTCACTATACTATATAGCATATCACAAGAATATTCTGACAGGTACTAATGAAATAACACATGAAGGTGGAAAAGAAGAACAAGAAGGACAAACCTGCTAACCTATCACCTACAACGTCAGTCTCCTCGACCGCCAGCGCAAAAGCACCACCCCTCTGGTGCTGGGCATGGTGCTGCACCACAGGTGGCCTAGCTCCCTCAAAGGGAGGTGCAGCGGGACAATCTATCATCTTGTGAGCATCAGACCCACAGAATAGACAAATCTTCAGCCTCCTCCTACAAGACTCCCAAACATGCCCTACCTTCCTGCAGTAGGCACAAGTCTGCATCCTGCGGTCCTGTCCTCTAGGCTGATGCTGTGCCTGCTGTACTCTCGCTGGTGCCTGTATCTGCTGAATCTGTACGTGAGGCCTCTTGGCCGGACCTCCACTGCTACTGGCTACATGAGCATCTCGACCCCTCTTTAGTTTTAACCCTAGATCATCCTCTGCTGCCATAGCTCCTGCTAAGATCTTCGCAAAAAAAGCACCCCTGTCACTCTTGGTCAATGACCGGACCTCTCTGATCAAACCTCTGTAAAACTTCCTCGCCTTCGTCTTCTCGCTCAGGTCCTCAATGAATCTGCTCAGCCGACAGAACTCTCCGGCATATTCTCCGACTGTCTGGTTCCCCTGAACCAGGGTCTCAAACTGTGCCTCTATGCCTCCAAGTGCTACGTCTGGGAAGAACTTCTCCTTGAACAGCTCCTTGAAGGCTGCCTAAGTCTGTCCCTCGGTTCCCACTCTGGGGTCTGTCTGGTACCATGTGTGGGCCAAGTCCCGCATTTGGCTGCCCGCAGCCTCGATATGTAACCCGACTGGTATCTACGCCAATCAGAATATCTACTCGATATGCTCTATCCAGTCATCTGCATACAAAATCCCCTCATAACCAAGGAAGTCTCGAAGCCTCATCTTCTAAAAATCTTGGATGTTCGGAGTCCTCTGATGGTACTGATATATCTGTCCTCCCTGCGGCTGTGTGGTAACCATCTCTACTGTCATCCTGGCCAGCTGGTGGGCCTCATCTATGCCCTGTCAGAAGTCGACAGTCTGGAGCTGCTTATGCTGCTGGTGGGACTCCAAGATCCGCTCCACGAAGGAAAAGAGGTATACAACGTCAACCAATCCCGCAGGTGGCTGTTGCTGCTGCTGCTGAAATACCTCAGGAATAACTGGGGTCGTCCTCCGAACAGGTGGAGGTGTACCCTCCAAAGGTTGCAGATGTCCCTGTCTGAACAGCTACGGTCCCAGTATCCTGCTGCACCGGATGAGAGGTGGCAGACATCTCACCAGTGTATGCTGGATCGGGGCGATGTGATCGTGTCTCCACCATCCTGAAGACAGATCAAAATAAGGAAGTCAATACTGAGCAAGAATCGATATAATCAAAAGAGGACAGTTTATTTCACAGATGGCAATTCAGCAAGATGTGTAGATGGCAGAAATTAAAGCAGAATTTTTCTAACTGTGATTGAGTACCTCTCCGTTTAAGCCTATCTCTCAAATCCTATCGCAGGCTCGCAGCAGTACAACAAAGTCATCGTACTACTACGATATCACACTAATGCGACTCTCGACCTGCGTGGGCCACCACTAAAAATGTGGCACGACCCGCACCCAGTATAGGGGCACAAAAAATGGGTACGTCCAGCCTACGCCGTAGTGTCGGTGGTAGAACGCTATTCTAGGTTACTATCTAATCACAACTCACGCAATTATATAATATACTTGTCAAATCTCAACTCCGAACGAAGGACAAGTGTAGTTATAATAAAATCTCAATCATAGTCTAAGAACGATAAGATAACACAGAAGTTTATAACTAAAGACTAAACGACAACAACAAATATAAACTACTAAATAATAATATCTCAAACAAACTCAAATACAACTCAATATCTCGAGTTATTAATTCAAGTTCTAAACATAAATCTAAAGCAAGTCTCCTAATCACTCCTGAGTGTCGGGGCCCAAGGTAGATAAACCATCTCCCGGTCCATAGTAAGTACGGCAAGTGTCCTCGGGGCAAGCATCTGTAATATTTTCAATACGTCCAGTCGGGATAGGAACGAGCACAACTCATCTAGAAATCCCAAGTAAATGACAAAGAACTATAAAAAAGTTATAGACAGTTACATTGATGAACATGGCAGTTTTATACAGGTAGTGATGTAGAGAACAGTTAAAGTACAAGAAAAGTAAGGTAACAAAACAAGAGGAGAAACATGGCAAGGAAGATTGTAAAACAAGATCTAGCTGAACTAGAGTAACATGATATACGTCCAGACAGTATAATATAAGTCAAGTTTAAATCCCAATATGAGTCCAGACAATATAAATCTAATACCAGATGAATCCAGCAAGATGAGTCCAGTATAAGATGATTCCCGTCAGTGATCAATGATTCCAGGGTGATTCCAAACTATATACTAACAGTGTGTTTTAAAATATCGAGATCGACATATAAATTGCTGTAGGCAATACGACACATCCCACACTCGGCCAAGTGTGGGATGGCTATCTTTCCAGTATAATTCCAAGGGAGTGGTTTCAGTATTTAGGAATGTTCACATGTCTACTCCAATATTTTCCCGCCTAACAAGTATAAGTGAATCCATAACCCGACACGAAAATAAGAACAAGTCCAGCCAGAACATGATGATGCCAGTAGATGATTCCAGTGGTGATTCTAGTAATAGTTCCAGTAATAGAGACCAGACATGAAAAAGGTGAGTATCGCATGCAATGGATCCAGTAATATCAATCCGTGTTGACAGAGAATCAAATATAACTAACTAGAACTGAAATACAGTAATCGACAAGTAAATGAAAGAACTATCCGAGAATGTACTCACCTGACACTCTGAAGGGAGTGGTGTAATATCAGATGTCTGGTTATGGATTAACATAAACCAGGGAGTGGTGTAATTGATAGTTAATGATATCACCAAAATATGATGAGAAAATTGGAAATCTTCAAAGCCAGGAGGTTGCTTAACATAAACCTCCTCTTTAATAATATCGTTCAAGAAATCACTTTTAACGTCCATTTGAAAGAGTTTGAAGTCATTAAAGCAAGCAAAGGCACATAGCATGCGAATGGACTCAAGACGAGCAACCGGAGCATAGGTTTCATCGTAGTCAATACATTCCTCTTGGTTATAGCCTTGAGAAACCAATCGAGCTTTGTTACGAGTTACGAACCCATCTTCATTAAGTTTATTGCGAAACACCCACTTTCTTCCAATAATGGGGTGGTTGTGAGGTTTAGGGACAAGTTCCCAAACCTTGTTTCACTCAAATTGATTTAGCTCTTCTTGCATTACTATCATCCAAAATTCATCATTAAAAGCATCATTAATATTTTTAGGCTCTATTTGAGAAACAAAAGCCACATTTGCACATAGATCACGAATGGAGGATCTAGTGCTAACACGTAAAGAAGGATCACCAATGATACGCTCCTTGGGATGATGTGGGACAAATCTCCATTCTTTTGGGAGGTCCTCTTAAGGAATCTCAAATGGTGGTGAATCTTCGATTGGAGGGGTTACTACTCCATTGTTTGATGAAGAGGGATGAGAGTCTCCAATAGAAGAGTTTTCCAAACCACAAAAGTTGTCATCGACATCATCGGATGAGGAGGATATAAAAGAGTTAAGTTCATCAAAAGAGACATTAATTGACTCTTCGACAACACGACATCTTTTGTTAAAAATACGAAATCCTTTACTATGTATTGAGTAACCAAGGAAAATACCTTCATAGGCTTTTTCTTCAAATTTGCCTAGGTTATCTTTGGTATTCAAAATAAAACAGTTACATCCAAAAACTTTAAAATACTCAATAGAGAGAATTTTGTCAAACCAAAGCTCATATGGAGTCTTTTTAGAAATAGGTCTAATTAAGACCCTATTTATAACATGACATGCCGTGTTAACGACTTCCGCCCAAAAATATTGGAGGAGCTTATATTGGTTTAACATAACCCGGGCCATATCACCAAGGGTTCTATTCTTTATTTCCACAACACCATTTTGTTATGGAGTTCGAGGGCAAGCAAAATCATGACCAAATCTATTATTTTTGCAAAATCTTTTAAAATTGGCATTGTCAAATTCTCCTCCATGATCACTTCTAATTTTATTTATAGTAATGCTTTTCTCATTTTGAACACGTTTACAGAAAACAACAAATTCACGAAAAGTATCACTTTTATTTGCAAGTAAAATAACCCAAGTAAATCTTAAAAAATCATCAACCAAAACGAAAGCATAAAGTTTACCTCCAAGACTAGCTACTCTACTAGGACCAAATAAATCCATATGAATGAGTTGAAGAGGTCTAGTAGTGCTTACTGAGTTGATGGATTTGAAGGAAGACTTGTTCAACTTACTCTTCTCATATTCTTCACATATCATGTCCTTTTTGAAGGAAATACTTGAAAGCCCTCTTATAAGCTTCCTAGTGGCAAGTCGGAAGATGGTATCCATGTTGGCATGTCCAAGTCTCATGTGCCATAGCCGACTTTCATCGTTCTTTGTAACTATACACCTGGCATTGTTAGTACCTTCAACAAGATAAAGGACATAAATATTATTTTCTCTAATGCCTTCATACACCGTAGATCTACTAGTGCTATCGGTGATAAAGCATTTGTATTTAACAAACTTAATATCATAGCCATTATCCGTAAGATGACTAATACTAAGAAGGTTGTGCTTGAGATTAGTAATAAGATAAACATTTTTAATACAAGGATAAGGAGGTGAGCCGATATTACCATTTCCTATGATGTGGCCTTTGAGATTGTTACCGAAGGAAACATGACCTTCTTTCTTCATCGATAGCGTTGCAAAAAATGAAGCATCACCGGTTATGTGCCGTGAGCAACTGCTATCGAGGATCCACTTGCTTCTAGCATGTGAGGGAAGGTTCACCTACAACAAAAGTTGAAGATGAAGACTTTGGTACCCAAGAGCATTTGGGTCCTTGATTGTTAGTCTTAGGAACCCATTTAAAATTTTTTATATCAACATGTTTTCTCATTTGACAATAATGAGAGGTGTGTCCAAGAATACCACAATAGTTGCACATCATAGGTGTTATAGATTTAGAGGAGAAAGAGTGAGTATCATGAACATGCGGTGTTCTAGTATAAGGAGTTCTAACAAGAGAGTGAGTATATGAACATGAGGTGCTCTAGTGCGAGGAGCTCTAACATGAGTGTTATGGTAATGATAATAAAAAGCATGATGCGATGTGTTCTTCTTTACAAAGGGTCCTTTTTTGTGTGTACGATGTTAGAAAAGGACCTATGTGCAGTATTCTCGTACGCATGATCATTGTGATTTATGTTATGAGGTGTGTCTTGTGCGAACCGTGTTCTTATTTACTTGTTTCTTACCATGCTCAAGAAGATCATTATACTTAATAGAAGTGGCATACTCTTTTTGATTAGCAGCAAGAGTCTTGCTCATAGCAAATTCATAAGCATTTCTGAGGGAATGAATCTCAGCGTCCTTTTTTTTAATGACGTCTTCAGATTCTACTAGCTTAAGTCTCAAGGACTCTATATCATCAGTGTCAGAGGCTGGAGTTTTTCCCTTTACATCCATAATGATGTTAGAGAGTCTTTCTATTTCTTGTTTGTATGCCTCAACCTCTTTTAGAGATTTCTTGTACTTATTTCTAACACCTTTGTGCTCCTCGTGTAATTCAAGAATGGTATTTTCCAAATCATCATAAGAGAGAGTGTTCAAAGAGAGGTCATCGAGTACCTCATCGGTTGCCATGAGGCAAACATTTGCATTGTGTTTGCATTCTTTGTCGTTGTCTGAATTGCTAGCGTCACTTTTACACCAAATACTGGTGTTGGCATATTTTTTGGAGGATGAGCCTCCTTGTTGGACTTCTCGTATTTGCTGGAGTCCTTTCTTGTCATGGGACAATCTCCCTTGATGTGTTCGGTTCTCTTGCATTGGTAGCAAGCAGGCTCTTCATCATTGTTCCGTCTAAATAGGTTAGTTTTGTTGAACTTGAGGAACTTTTGGAAGTGCTTGGCAGTGAGAGCTATTTCTTCATCATCATCTGAATCATCATCGTCGGAGCTATCCTTTAAGTAGGGCTTCGTAACCTTGAGGGCCAGGGGCTTCTCCTTTTCTTTTGCCTTCTCCTTTTCTTTTTCTTTCATAGAAGATTCCTCTTGATCCTTCATGTCAAGTTCATGGGTCATAAGCTTCCCCATGAGGGTTTCAAGGTTCATAGTAGTCAAATCGTTCCCCTCAATGATAGCGGTAGATTTAGGATTCCATCCTTTGGTTAGTCCTCTGAGGTTCTTTCTGATCTTTTCATGAGTAGGGTATTCCTTACCAAGAGAAGAAAGAAGGTTAATGATATCACCAAAATGAGTGAACATATAAGTAATAGACTCATCTTCTTTCATTTTAAATAATTCATATTCTTGCGTGAGTCTGCTAATCTTTGATTCCTTTGCTTGAGATGTTCCCTCGTGAGTGACTTCTAGCAATTTCCAAATATAATTTGAAGTCTTACAAGTGGAGATTCTATTGAATTCATTGCTATCGAGAGCACAGTAGAGAGCGTTCATAGCCTTAGCATTTCGACTAGCAAGCTTCTTAACATTCTCGGTGAGTTTATCCCTAAGGGTGTCAGAAGAAATTTCCAATAACTTCGAAAGAAGTAGGGAGACCATTTATCACACAATCCCATAAATCGAAATTTATGGACTTCAGATAAATGCTCATCCTAATTTTTCAATAGTTATAGTTGGTTCCATCAAATAGAGGAGGCCTATTTGTGGAGTGTCCCTCATTATGAAATGAGTTGGAACTAGGGTTAGTGGCCATGGATCACTTTCAGGATGTGAGTCCAAATCAAGAGAACAAAGCTCTGATACCAATTTAGAAACTTGGGGGGGTAAATAGGATAATAAAATAATTACTGACAATATAAAGCTATTTTACTGAGAGTAAAAGAGAGAGAGAAAATCAAACACTCGATGTATCCTGGTCTCCTCCCTAGAGGTAATCCAGTCCCGGAACTCTCTCTAGCTTAAATCCACTATTTGAGTAAATAGTTACACATGAGTTTGGATTCGAAGACTCGTCAACTTCTATACGAGTTTGGATCTGAAGAACTCGCCAACTTTAACACGAGCTTTAATCCGAAGAACTCGCCAACTTCTACACACGAGTTTTCTTACGAAGACTCGTCAACTTCAACACAAAGAGAAATGAGGCTTTTGATCTTCTACAACACTTGAAGATCGAAAATTACAACTCTTTAATACTCTAGCACTTTTGAGTTGGATGATAAATGAAAGCTTTGGGTAGAGTAGTAATGGTGAGGGCTCTTGGTTGTTGAGAAAATTTATGGCTCAAGTGGTTAGTCTTTAAGGAGAAGACACAATCACTTTTTATAGAAAACCAAAAGAACAAAGCATTTAATGCTCCAAAACTTAGTGCTGACGGAATACCGTCGGTATGGACCGGCATTCCGTCTGCATGTCGTTCGGAACAGTAACGGTAATAAATCTAGCCGTTGGGAGCATTTAATGCTAGCATCTTATCCATTTAAAAATAAAAATGTCGAGATCGGAATACCGACGGTATGCTGCGGTTTACCATTGGTACGCCGACTTTCGTCACAGAACATAATTCTGGCTCACAAAAAGGTATACCGCCGGTATACTATAGTCTGTCTTTGGTATGTCGAGTTTCGTCAAAGAACACATTTCTTGCTCAGAAAAGGTATAACATCGGTACACTGCGGTATACCATCGACATGCCGAATTTTGTCACAGAACATATTTCTTGCTCAGAAACGGTATACCGTCGGTACAATGAGGTATACTATCGATGTGCCGAATTTCATCACAGAACATATTTTTTGCTCAGAAACGGTATACCGTCGGTACACTGCGGTATACCGTCGGTATGCCGTTTCCGTAGACATTGATTTCTGAGTGAAAAGACAGAAGGGAGGCTTACGTTTTGTCATCCACCTTAGGTGTTACATGGAAGATCCTAGACCTTGTACAGCCTCGAAATCTTGGAACATTTGAGAGCAGTCTTTGAGTGTACGTTGGTCTTTTCTTCAGTCTTAATTTTTAGGAGACTTCATCAGACTTCCATTTGAATAGCAGCTTGAATAAAAGGATCTCTTAGCAGGCTTTGGAAGGATTTAATGAATATCTTTTTGCTGAAATATAGAGAAAACTAAACCACGAAGATGATGTAAATGTTATCAAAATAATGTGCCAATATCGTGGACACGACACAGTGTTCCGGTGTCCACGTGGTAGTGCACACATGTTCGCCAGGTATAGGGCTACATGTACATGTGTCTGCCTCGTGTCCAAGTGAGTCGTGTCAAGTGATACGTAGGCATATCAGAGGGAAAATTCCTCGTGTGTGCTGACAGTACAAATTCATGCACAAGCGATTTCTTTGAGCACACTCGTCGAGGACTCATGAAACTTCATGGACATGATGTCATTGGTTTCCCCCACATGTCCATGAAGTTTCATGACAGATGGTGCCGTGTCGTGTCCGCTAGGACACTCGAGAAGCAGGGGAGCACTGTACTCCCCTGTGCAGTGTCCTGCGGGTGAGTTCGTGTCCAGTTTGGACATGAAATGCGCACAAAAATCAACTCAGTCAAATACAAAATTAATCCCCATATATAGGGCTATAAATTCATGAAAATATTTTCAAAAATGGTTATCAAAACATTAGTTTAGGCATTTCATCAAACACTCACGCATAGACCCTGATACGTATCTGATACGCACATCAAATGGACACAGATTCCTACCAAACTTGAGGGACAGCTAAGGTATACCTAAATGAATGCAACTATGGAAGGAAATTAGGAATTTGAATAAGTTTGATAGGTTTTAACTATTGAGGGTGAAACCTCAATGAAAAGCTTAGTGAATGAGGGTCCTTCTCCAAATTGCAATGATCCCAAGCCTCCAAATCCTTGCTAGCTACCCACCAAGGGTATCCTCTACTGTAGAGGAGTCCAATGCAAATGACTAGGCTCAATTTGGAGGAGAAATAGAGAATTGGTGAAGGTTTGGGGAAGAACACTATTAGGTCTTTGTGTAGGTATTAAAAAGAGGCAAGGAATTTGTGAAGAGATGTTTAAATGGGAGGGTGGCCTCTTGATGGCTGTTGGAATAGGCTAGGGTTAGGGTTTTGAAATAATTAGATGAGTGGCTAAGGCTTCTCCACATGAATTCAAGCTTAATCAAAGGCTTACATCAAAAGTAGGCTTCTTACACTAATATCTAACCAAAATATATACTAACATAATATCTAGATATTAATCTAACTTAGCTATTAAGTCTCTAACTTTCTAACTAAGCCTCCATGAACATCATTAACATCTAGGTTAGGTCAAAACTAGGTTAGTCTCTAATCAAAAGATTAGCACAATAATAATCTCTAATAAAAAGATTACATTCCTATTATCGATCTCCCCGAGCAAGGCAAGTACTTCTATGATTTTGATTCATTTACTTCATGTAGTAGTCTTTCATATTGGACACATTGTTACACGAATTTATCTTATATTATGGTTTATGATCTTTTACTTGTATCTTGGGGAGGAGAAATACTATAGATATGTGACCAAAGCCCAACTTAGCATTCATGTTGTAGCTTAATCTCACACATGTGCAGTGTGATTAACCCGTACCATTTATTTTCTCTTATTCATGATCTTTACCCAGTCGGTCACATATTTTAGTATGTATTTCAAATTCACATGTCATGATCTTTTGATTACATATTCATATTATGTTAGTTTATGCATGTACTGTTCATGATTATTCTGTTTCATTGTTTCTTTACTTATTCAAATGTTCTACTTGTTTTATTATTATAGATTATACTTTGCTCCGTTCCTGACTAGATATGTTGTAGGTGAGTTTGAGGCTATTTGTTCCACTTTTTATGGGCCGGAGCCCGAGGCCTTAGTTGAGCAGGACGACACCATGACTCAGGACTTAGGAGTTGCAGAGATCTAGCTTTAGTTTTATTACTTAGATTTGTCTAGTGACTTTGATATTGGATATTGTATTGTAAGGGTACTTGTGGATGTGGATTGACACCTTTATTTCTATCTCCGGACTTGTCTCCGGCTTATTTGTAAAAGGTGTAATAATAACTAGGCATGTGTGGTGTATTGTGATGAACTCTGGGAACGTATTAGATGATGTGATGTTGGTTTATGATATTATTTTGAGATACTTAGTACAGATTACTACGTTGAGTTTACAACTTAGGTTGGGCATGTCTGACTCGTATCCAATTATTCGTGAGCGAGTCGTGACACTTTTCATTCATGTAAGTGCCCAGAAAGCTAATGGAAGGTAGTTACTAAAATGTGTAAAAAGTTAGTTTCATATATGTGATGTGATGCGATGTAATGTGGGAGAAATGTCACGACTCGCACCCTGATTAGGGGCACGAGCACGTGGGTACGTCCAGCCTACGTCGCAGAATCGGCGGTAGAAAGCTATATGGGTCTACTAGAAAGTATAGCATCTAGACACAATATATATGTACCTGTCATCTCCGCACGTAGGTATATAATCTCAACTTAATCACAAGACCTCTAAGGAAGATAGGCACGACTATCATAAAGATATGATGGAAATATATTAACTGAAAAAGATGCGAAGTCACAACACAGTTTAGAGTTAAAGATATAACACAAGAATCCAAAATATAACATATAACATAAGTCTCGATACTAGCTGGAATGTAGTCCAGTCAAACCTATCTAACAGTTTAAGCAGGAGGTAAATCCTCTAATGGCACCAAGGGTAATGTCTCATCAAAATTTTTATCCTAGCCATACCCGTAAAAGGTAGAGCAATCAGCCAACATGTCCTCTGTAAACATCAACGATTATCCTGTCAAGAAAATAAGCAAGTACACCTCCAACAACAGTTCTATAGTATTGACAAATGCTGTAAGAGACAATCATAATGGAATACAAGATGATATATCAAGACTGTAAGTAAAATATGATATATAAACTGGAAATCATGTCAGGGTGTAACGTACAGAAAAGTAGAACAGTACAGAAAATATCTGGTGGATAATGTAAACATAAAATGTGCCTTGAGATATTATAGCATTATGTGATCGGCTTGGGTCAAGATCAGGCTGTTCCATTTGGCCCGACTATCACAGAAAAATCTCAAGCAGGGTCAAGCCGGCCAACATGGAAAGCGAGCACAAGAAATATAAGCTCTTGCTATACCCTATGTGCAGTGAGGGTGACGCAAGCACAAGAATAGTGACATGGGAGTATTGATCACATAACCTATAATAACTCCCCATCCTCGAATAGTATATGGATCCGGACATAGCACGTCATGACACAAGATTCTCTAAGAGGGTAGCTAATCCTCCTCAGTAATCGGTGTCTATACAAGTACAAGAAACAAGATCGAACAATGTACCAATATACCAAGAAAGTCCAGAAATAACAGCTCATGCCAGGATCCGACGTATACTAGTCCGTGCACCATCGTGGCAAGAATCAAGTAAAATACTATAACTGAATCGGATACAGAAGATATCAAGACAATGAACTACTATCAGAGAATGTACTCGCCTGCGGTCCTGAGCTGTCAAATAGGGTCGATGCTCAGAGTGATGTTACAAACCTAAAGATGAGATATATATAAGCTAATTAGGGTTCAACACTGTTAGGCATGATTATATAGTATAGGCTATGTAATCTAGGTCAAACTCAGTCAACTAAGTCAAATAGGTCGCATAAAGTCAAACTAGGTCAAACTAGGTTGTACAAAGTCAAACTAGTTTCAAACTAGTTAATGGTTGACTCAGTTGACTTTTGGTCAAAACAGTCAAACTTGGTCATTTGAGGTCAAAACTAGTCTAAGTATCATATTTCTAACATTTACCTACCAAGATACCATATATCTTGGCCAAACAGGATCAACTCTAATCTAAGAATTAAAATATCAAGTTGCACCTCGTTATTTGTACGTCGAAACCTATACCACGGAAATTGAGATAAGATAATCAATGGTAAGGTTAAAAATCTTATCATAGTGATCCATATGGTCATCTTTTCAATTTCAATGATGTGAGATCACTGGAATCGACTGATCACAGTTTCGTTGCACTAATTTCGAAATACGAACATAATAAAAATTAATTATAACAATAGGTGATACATAGAGAAATATTTACAAACATTGTCGGATGATGAAACAAATATCAGCAACATGTCCAGAATGGTCAAATCAGCTAGGATAGCCTATCCATAAGTCCAATTTGGACACAGGAGCAAAAAGGTAATTTCGGATCAAAACGGTGTCTGTGTCGGACCCGCTTTGCACCGAAAAAGTGTGCAAGGATAGTAGTCCACTAAAGCTAGTAAATTATATGTCCATGAATCCAGAATGATGATACGAACCCAACGGTATATCCAGAATTGGATTCCGTTGACCCGATCTCAAATTGGTCTGTTGACCAGGACATTGAAATTCTGATTTGTACGGAAAAGTGTGCCGAAGCCAATGTCCTCAAAACTCAGCAAATTATATGTCAATGAGTCCAGAATGACGATATGAACTCAATATTATACCCAGAATTGGATTCCGTTGACCCGATCTCAAATTGGTTCGTTGACCAGGATATTAAAATTTCGATTTGCACGAAAAAGCGTGCTGGAGCCAATGTCCTCAAAACTCAGTAAATTATATGTCAACGAGTCCAGAATGACGATACGAACTCAAGGGCATATTCAAAATTGGATTCTGTTGACCCGATCTCAAAATGACCCATTGACTCGGACTGTGGGGCCCACTTTGTACCGAAATACGTGTCAGGGCCCATGTCCTCCAAATCTAATAAACTTTATATGAATTTGTGCCAGAACGACGTCACGAATCTACTGGTGGTGTCAAAATTGAAATCCGGAGTCCTGGTTTCAAAATGGAATTTTACAAGTTGGAAATTACGAATTTGGACGGCCAACTTTGGCATCAAATTCAACTAATCAAATGTGCTCACAATAAAATAAAACTTGAAAGAGAGGAAGATGATTATACCGACTACACACAGGAACTGGTGGCACACCAAACGGAGCTGCGATGGCGAAGATACGAGCCGACGAAGTTGGCTCCACAAAATTGTCCAAAAATAGTACAATTTAAAGGGTCAACTTGGCGGCCGATTTTGATGTATCAAACGACAAAATTAACGGATGAAACTTGAGGGAGAGGTAGAGATATATACCGAGATTATGACGGAACAAAGAGTTCGTCGATCCAAGGGTCGAATTTCTCGAAAAATGTGTGCGAATTCGCTGTGACGAAATGCCATTCTGAATTCTATTTCGAGCGCGTCATGACGGGATTTCGTGTGAAATGCATGAATAGCCTACGTATCGCGTCGGGGAGGAGGAGGAAGGCGAAAGGGAGTTCGACGGAGAATGCACCCGGAGTGATGGGGTCCACGCGGCGGCGCACAGCGGCGACGGCGGCGCGCGGTGGCGTGGCTGCTGCTGCTGTCTTGCACTGCTGCTGCTGGTAGGACACGGCGGCATAGCGGCGGGGCAGCCAGTGTCTGCCGGCGACGGGGAGGAGGAAGGAAGAAGGAGTGGTGGTGGTGGCTGTGGGGTTCGTGGTGGTGAAGGTGGTACTCGTGGTGGTGATGATGATTGGTGAGAATGATGGTGGTGGTGCAGATGATGGTGATGGTGGTGTTGAGGAAGAAATGAAGAAGAGAAAGAGGGAATGGAAGGTGTCGGCCATGGGGAGGAAGGGAGTGGTGAAGGAGCTGTTGTTAAATGAAGGAAAGAAGAAAGAATATGAGTGTTAGAAAAGTAGGGGGAAGAGAGAGAGAGTGTGTATATGGATTAAATTTAGGGCCGGCCAAGAATTTGAGGGTGTGGAAGTGAGTGCCTTGTGGAAATATGTGGAGTGGATGAGTTGGGGTTGAGTCAAAGGCTAGGATTTTGTGTAACTATATTAAGTTATATCTTAGTAATTAAATCAATGGAGTTCTCCCTTGAATATTTGGAATGGGAACACTAGGTATTTGGTGTTTGTAGGAGAGTGAGGGTGTGGGTGTTCATGAGGGGTAACATGAAGGTTGGGTTGGGTTCAGTTGAGTCGGGTCGGGTCAAAATCGGGCTTGGTACAATAAATGGTTTAATTTTAGATATTTATGATCATGGGTAAATAAGTAGCATGCGGGAGCTCAATTAGATGGGACACAAGTATCATGCGGGTAGTAGTCTTAATGTGGGTCGTGTCCATTTTTGGGTCGACAGGTTTGGGTCAAATGGTGTCCCCAATTCGAGTCGGAAATAAATGTGACTCCGTGGGATAAATTTAAATTGGATCTCGTGTCAAAAAAGTTGTACAAAACAAATAAAGCAGAAGATGGTGTGTCTGGGTAGGACACGAAGGTCACGAGTGTAGGGTGTCTCGAGTAGATCATGCATGAGAAGTTGGTTTCGAGAAAATGACTAGTCATGTGCTCCTAAATTAAAAGTCACGGTAACGTGCATATGATGATCAAAGATAAAAGTGGAAATTTAATTAATAATTATTCAACGATCAATTGGTCTAAGTTGACCTGAAGTTGTGCGAAGCAAAAAGAGTACAAGAAAATAAGTTTGAGTGGGACATGATATATCAAAATGAAGATAATCTTGTCTACTACAAACTCATGAAGAAAGTTTCCAGAGATTGGCATTTCTGACGTTCCAGATAGTCAAAGTCACGAAAAAGAACATTAAATAAAAAATAATAATCAAATAACAATTTTTTTTTGAAAATAATTGATTTAGAAAAAAATAACCCTAAATTTCAGGGGGCTTACATCTTACCCACCTTATAAGAATTTCGTCCTCAAAATTAAAATCATCCATTAGGTCAAGCTAAGGTATGTAGCCGCTAAGGCACTATACTCAATCTGCTACCCTTGTGATCATCCATTCTACTTCTCTCTACAATTATTATGGTTCAAGTTCAATAAGCTTCTTCCATGAAAACTATGTCATTTTACCCCTAAGAATCTTCATATCAATAAGAACATTTACGTATATTCTAAAATTTAGGTCATCCTCGATATATATATATATATATATATATATATATATATATATATATATATATATATATATATATATATATATTATATATTTTTGTTGATATATATATATATATCAACAATGCTTGGCCATCAACCAAAATTCCAATCTCAATAGCAATTAGTCTGTTTCCTTATCCCATCCTAAGTATCTTTATCCTATTAATCACAAGCTCCTTGAAATTATACATTCAAAACCTATTCTTAGCATTGAGCCTTCTCCCATTTTTACTCAACAACTCCTGAATATAAACCCTCAAATCATATGTAAATAACTTGTAGATAACCAATAGTCACTTGGTCATCAAGGTCCTACAATACTCAACCCTCGAACCTGAGCACAAGATTCTAGTCCTTAATCCGTAGTCACAAAAATATAATATTTCATTACTCCATCTTAGATGCCCCATCATCAATTTATACTATCAACCAATCCTTCTTAATAGTTTCTATGTCCACTATAGTCAGTCACTCATATCTGTCCTATAAGCTTAACCTAATAAATCCCTAGGAAAGTATACTCATTACAATCACATAATAACATATTATAGTTATAGAATCCGTTAATGAGGTTTGGCTATTTCAGTCGTCTATTAAATAGAAGGTAACAAGGGCCTAAGACTGGGTCGAGCAATCCATATCAGTATTCAGACAAGTTAAGGGCCAAGGAAGACAGAAAAGATTATCGAAATATTTCCAAAAATAGTAGATGCATAGGATGTATTCGAAGTAAAACTCCATATACCTCCGTAATTATGTCACATGAAGTTACTATCGCGCTAGTGTGCATCTGGATGCGATTAACTTTCTCGTTCCATAATACGACGGATGGCTGCAGTGCACAGCTGTCACGCCAGATAATATAGGTTCCTGAACTTATCTTAGCTAAATCTGTGAAATATTTCCAAACAACTTTTGTAAAATAAAGGAGAAGATGTTAGCCAAAATGCTTAAGGAGTGGTCCAAATAGAATTCGAGAAACATATTTAACCATGATGTCGTTATCTGAAGTCATGCCTCGCTAGTATTTCTCTGGATGCAAACTCCCAATTCTGTAATACAAGGATAAACATACTTTTCGAACTTTTATTGAATCAAACCATGAGGCACTTTCAACAATTACCGAGAAGGATGAAAAGAATTACCCAAGAGGTTAGCGAAGAAGAGTTTAGTCAAATTATAAGAAAGATGGAACACAAAACAATCATGTCGAGAAAAATCCTAGTTGTGGCTGTAGATAGACAGAGTTAATCAAGATAGAGAGAATGATGATAAGAATTCGTTCTTGCTCATCTGGTCATAACAAAGTGAACGAATTTAAAATATTATCTGATAACCATACACGTCTTCCTGAAATCATGTTGCCAGAATTTTCGCACGCCAGTAAGCATAGCTGCAATAAACGATAGTCCATAACTAAGGTATACACCCTAAAATCATGTCATCTAGAATTCTGACTACGCCAACTGGTATGGCTGCAAGAAAATCTAAATTCCATAACTAGGATAAGCATATCCAAAATCAGGCTCTATGTCCTTGTCATGCTAGCTAGTATGACGGCGATAAATTCTAAACTCCATAAATAAAGCAGACATTTACCTTATCAGGATATACCTTAATTTAATCCATAAAATTTATCTCAATGCAAGATCAAAGTCAACAACGAAAATCAGGAATCAAAGTCAACGATAAATCAAGGAAGAGTAAATGGAGACAAGCGAAAACAGATTTCGAGATAGGGTTTAGAAAGAGATTCATAAGGGTTATCCTAAAGATATTATCTAGGTCAAAATTTAAAATTCCTTGAATATATAGTCTAGAACAAATCCCAACCTAAATGGTTATAGGTTCAACTTCTACTTTCTAGTTCTCTCGGGGGTCCATAAACTTATCCTTGTGCAAGAATAAGGTTTGATAACAGGCATATATTCAAGATCAGGACGAGCGAAAGCAAGTGGGAATAGACTCAAGAGTTTTCGAAGTAAGATTCTCAGGGGTTATCCCTGGAATCTTTCAGGAGTTCCTAACTATGATTGAGCAACTCCTATCATAACCTAGAACCTATATCCTAATAGCAGGCTCGTAGCAGCGCTCTAAGTCGAGCACCACTACGAAATTGTACTAGTTGTGACTCTGACCTGCATGGGCCACCACAAAAATATGTCACGACCCGCACCCCGATTAGGGGTACGAGCACGTGGGTACATCCAGCCTACGTCACAGAATCGGCGGTAGAACGTTGTATGGGTCTACTAGAAAGTATAGCATCTAGACACAATATATATATGTACCTGGCATCTCCGCACGGAGGTATATAATCTCAACTTAAATACAAGAACTCTAAGAAAGTCACAACACAGTTTAGAGTTAAAGATATAACACAAGAATCCAAAATATAACATATAACACAAGTCTCAATACTAGCTGGAACGCAGTCCAGTCAAACCTATCTAACAGTCTAAGCAGGAGTTAAATCCTCTACTAGCACCAAGGGTAATGTCTCATCAAAATCTTTATCCTGGCCATACCCGTAAAAGGTAGAGCAATCAGCCAACATCTCATCTGTAAACATCAACGGTTATCCTGTCAGAAAAATGAGCAAGTACACCTCTAGCAACAGTTCTATAGTATTAACAAATGCTGTAAGAGGCAATCATAATAGAATACAAGATGATATATCAAGATTGTAAGTAAAACATGATATATAAACTGGAAATCATGTCAGGGTGTAACGTACAGGAAAGTAGAACAGTACAAAAAATATCTGATGGATAATGTAAACATAAATTATGCCTTGAGATATTATAGCATTATGTGATCGGCTTGGGTCAAGATCAGGCTGTTCCATTTGGCCTGGCTATCACAGAAAAATCTCAAGAAGGGTCAAGCTAGCCAACATGGAAAGCAAGCACAAGAAATATAAGATCTTGCTACACCCTACGTGCAGTGAGGGTGACACAAGCACAAGAATAGTGACATGGGGGTATTGATCACATAACCTATAATAACTCCCTATCCCCGAATAGTATATGGATCCGGGCATAGCACGTCATGACACGGGATTCTCCATGAGGGTCGCTAATCTCCCTCAGAAATCGGTGTCTATACAAGTACAAGAAACAAGATCGAATAATGTACCAATATACCAAGAAAGTCCAGAAATAACATCTCATGCCAGGATCCGACGTATACTAGTCCGTGCACCATCGTGGCAAGAATCAAGCAAAATACTATAACTGAATCGGATACTGTCACGCCCCAGAACCAGAATACTGGAGAGCGAGGGCAGACATAGCCTGCTACGTATATGAAATGGAATCCATCTCGCTATATGGTCACGGCTGTCTAGATACATGAGGGTTTACTACAAGACAACAGTCTCTTAAGGTCATGAACAAGCCTAGTGTCTCAATCACAAGCAAGTAAGTAAATGTTACAAGATGTTAGATCACCAAATATACAATAGTAAGGCGTCCCAAACATTATATATTCAGTTGATCATGAAGCTAGTCATTACAAAATCTTAGGACTAGCAAGAGTTTTAGTCATACATGATCAACCCTAGGATCTGTCAATCATGTTACAGCCCGTAGGCAGACAGTAAGTAACTGCAATCGAGCTAAACAGGTGCTCGTCGGCTAAACATCTCAAAAGAATATTTTTACAATAAAATGGAAGATCAAAAATAAACTCACTCGTTGCCCTGGTTACGTCTAGTCGCCACCATCAGGCTGGAAAGTCGGTAGATCCTCTGGAGCTGCTCCGAAATCTGGCCATATAAAACCAGCTGGGTCAGACCCCAGAAAGAGCAAGTGCCACAAAGGAAGCTTCACTTAGGAACTAAAACCAGCAATTAGCACAGAAGATAGTAATATGTAGTAAAACTGGAGAAAATATAACATCACGAGGATATACAGTAAGATAACCATGGGACCATTCAGATAACCAGGTTACAATCCTTAAACCAAACAAGGACCGGGATCGTAACCCTTCGTTTGAACCGAACTTGGTTTCTCCCATTTATCTGCAAGATAATATAAGAAAATCAGAACATGTAACGATCGTATACAGGATCAAGGCTAGACAGATTATTCTCCATTCAATCCATCACGGCCAAGTAATGAGTACGACTTGATACTTTAACTAGCTAGGGTTATCACAGGCCTAGTTACTAGCAAGATGCAGTGAGATTATTCCACAGCCACAAGCCCTGCAGACCATCCAGGTTACCCAGGTCAAAAATTAGGGGTTGAATTCAGGTGGGTACACCGTCCAAAAAACGCAAGTACCCTTAGGTAGCTTGAAGGGTGCAACACATGACAGTGTGCTGGAAATATGCCCTACTCGACGGCAGGCTACAGATCCCAAGCGTGCCCAGGTAACGGGATTGCCTGTAGCTGGGAGATCTCTTTATGGCTAATGTATTAATCTAGTTATTAGCCTTAGTCCATTTCAGTAGGTACTCCTGACCGTGGTACTCAGAAGTCACCTCCTAGACATGATGCAAGACAGGACTGGATTATTTGTACAAGCACAATTGCCCACGGTGTCCAGGTTACTTATACAGGTCATGTCATGTCTGGTAGCCGTCGTAACAGCTTATCAAGATATATCATGTCAGGTTATCAGGTCAAGAGTACTTGTCAGGAGTGCACCACGACAGGCCACTATCAAGTCATGTCATGTTTACTTGTCAGGAGTGCACCACTACGGGTCACTATCGTGTTCAGGGTACATGTGCAGGGCATCATAGTGCAAGCATTCAATCAGGAGATCCAAGCCATGCTGGGTTATAAGGCACAAGTTATCAATAAAGATCAAATAATAATAGAGAATATAATATT
This sequence comes from Iris pallida, assembly GCA_029216955.1. Taxonomy (NCBI): domain Eukaryota; kingdom Viridiplantae; phylum Streptophyta; class Magnoliopsida; order Asparagales; family Iridaceae; genus Iris; species Iris pallida. The sequence continues at coordinate 133,789 of JANAVB010039212.1, read as the reverse complement.
AATAATAACAATAATTAAATAGCAGGGCAAGGCACAGGAAGGAGCCCTACGGCTCAGGATTACTAGAACTCATGCGGCCAATAAGGAGAGCGCATACAACTGGACAAGGATGGGGACATGCTGCTAGAGGGGCAAGGGCGCATGCGGCCCCAAGAAGTTGGGTCTCATGCGGCCAGCGGAGGGAGTCGGGTTCATGCGGCTGACGGAAAGCAAGTCCATACGGGTCGGAGGAATTAAGAGCCCATGCGGCTCGGAACAAGAGCAGCTCATGCGGCTGGGAAGAGAACAGTCCATACGGCTGAATAGGGTCAGGCGCATGCGGCTAAAAGGAAAAAGCTTATGCGGTTGAAGGGTATCAGTCATATGCGGCCAGCCAGAACATTTTATGCGGCTGGGAAGAAGGGCTCTCATGCGGCTGGAACGGACTCGGGTTCATGCGGCCCGCAGAGCAAAGGGCTATGCGGATGAATAGAGTCGAGTCCCATGCGGCCAGGGGATAAAAGAATTTTATGCGGCTGGGAATGAACTTCTCATGCGGCTAGACTGGGAAGCTCATTCATGCGGTTAAGTAAGAAGAACTACATGCGGCTGGAAGGAATACTTGCCGCATGAACTTGTCATGCGTTCAAGTGCTACCATGCGGCTCGGGACTGTGCTTCTTCTTCCAAATTTCCGAGAAGAAGTACACCATGAAGCCATGGCTTCCAAGCTGCATAAAACCTTCATCTAGAGTCCAAATCTGAACTTCTATAGGTCAAAATGGGGCAGAATGAAATGCTCTACAACATGGAACCATCAAAACTTGACAATAACAAGATTAAGTAGATCAAAACCCCAGATTTCCGAAAATAATATAAACTTAGATCTACAAGAATCTGGCCGTGGAAAGTAAAAATGCCAAGTACTAAAGTAAGTTAAAATGCTATAAGGAAGAGAATGAAGCAATAAAATTGGAGTTCAACCATAAAGCAAGTTGTACTTGCCTAGACCCCTCTATCCCTCTCTCTGGTAGGTGAAGAAGTAATGGAGGAAAGAAGAGAGTAATGAAGAGAGAGAAGGAAGAATGGTTAACAAATACTAAAGGTGGTGGTAGGTAGGGGTTCACCCTTGGTTCATAATGAACCAAGGCAAAACCAAGCCAAGCCGAACCAACCCAAGAATAAACCAAGCCATGAAGGAAGCTAAGCAAGAAATCATGTAATACCAGATAAAATATGTACACGTATTCCAAAAATACATAATACGAACCACAGGCATTACAACTCTACCCACCTTAAAAGAATTTTGTCCTCGAAATTTAATTAAGAGGCTAGAGAGACGAGGACAAGCTATATTAATCACATACAAGCTATAACTAGGCAAGCAATCACTCATTCAAGCAAGGAATCGAAGGCATGAGGCATACGGAAGACATTATACCTCACAAGTCAAACAAGTCGGGATATCGCAATCGGATATCATCCTCACGCTCCCACGTTGACTCATCCAAAGAGTGATGACCCCAAGCAACTCGGACTAACTTGATAGTCTTGTTCTTGAGTGTCTTCTCTCTCCGGTCCAATATAGACATGGGCCTCTCCTCATACGAAAGGTTGGTACCAACAACCAATTCCGAATGATCCAGGATGTGGCTCGGGTCCAGGATATACCGTCATAATTGGGATATATGGAATACGTCATGCACCTCGCTTAGCGATGGCGGAAGAGTGAGACGATAGGATACATCTCCTACTCGCTCCAGAATGTCAAATGGCCCTATATACCTAGGACTAAGCTTTTCCCGTACGCCGAAACGAATGACGCCACGGTTAGGTGAAATCCTCAGGAATATATGGTTACCGACAGAAAACTCGAGAGGGCGTCGATGAGAATTGGCCCAATGGTGCTGACGATCTTGGGCAACTCGAAGATAATCCTTGACTTTTCTGACCACTTCAACTGTCTGGGCAATCATTTCTGGACCGAGCATCTGCCTCTCTCCAACATCATCCCATACTAACGGGGATCGGCATTTCCTGCCATACAGTGCCTCGAACGGTGCCATCTGGATACTGGCTTGGAAGCTGTTGTTGTACGAGAACTCCACCAGGTGCAGGTGATCTTCCCACGAACCACCGAAGTCAAGTGTACAAGATCTCAACATGTCTTCAAGAATCTGGATTGTACGCTCCGACTGACCATCTGTCTACGGATGATATGCTGAACTGAACTGGAGATGAGTTCCCAAACTCTCCTGCAGGCTACGCCAAAAGTGCGACGTGAATCTTGAATCTCGGTCCGAGGTGATACTGACTGGCACTCCGTGCAACCTGACAATCTGTCTGAGGTACATCTCTGCTAACTGAGCTGTCGACTGACCAACTCTGAACGGGAGGAAGTGAGCTACCTTCGTGAGCCTGTCAACTATAATCCAAATAGCATCTCTACCAGCTGGGGATCTACGTAATCCAGTCACAAAATCCATGGTCACATGTTCCCACTTCCATTTTCGAATCGGTAAGGGCTGAAGAAGTCCAGCAGGCCTCTGATGTTCAGCCTTAACTTGTTGGCAGACTAAACAACGAGAGACAAACCGAGCTATCTCCTTCTTCATGCCATTCTACCAGAAATGCTGACGGATATCACGGTACATCTTCGTACCGCCCGAATGAATAGAATATTGAGAACTGTGAGCCTCTGCCATGATTTCATGTCTGATATCTCCACTGGGTATACAAAGGCGCTTATCATGTCTAAGTGTATCGTCTTCATGAATGCATAACTCGGGTCGCCGGCCTGCCTCACACTCTGCTCTGAGTCGCTGAAGCTTGGAATCTGCTGACTGCGCCATCCGGATCCTCTCGACTATAGTGGACTGAACTTGTATGCTGGCCATCAATGCTACACTGGAAGGGAGAACAACTTCAATACCCATTTTTTGAAGATCTACTAACAGCTCTGGTTGCGCTGTTAGGAAATAAACTCCGGCTCTCCTGCTCAATGCATCTGCAACGACGTTGGCCTTCCCGGGATGATATTGCAAGTTGACATCATAATCCATAAGAAGCTCCAGCCACCTTCTCTGACGCATGTTAAGATCCTTCTGGGTGAAAACATACTTCAGGCTCTTATGGTCGGTAAAAATCTCCACCCTATCTCCGTACAAGTAGTGCCTCCACAACTTAAGTGCAAACACTACTGCTGCCAGCTCCAAGTCATGGGTTGGGTAATTCCTCTCATGATCACGAAGTTGCCGTAACACATAAGCTATTACCTTCCCATGCTGCATCATAACACATCCTAGGCCTCTGCCTGAAGCATACAATATACTGAGAATCCTTCGGTTCCATCTGGAAGCGTAAGAATGGGAGCCGTCATCAAGCCTCGCTTCAACTTCTCAAAAAAATCCTGGCACTCTGCTGTCCAAGCAAACTGCACCTCTTTGCGGGTCAACTGGGTCAATGGCACCGAGATCCGGACAAAGTCTGAAATAAATCGCCGATAGTAACCGGCCAATCCAAGAAAACTGTGAACCTCTGCAACTGTGCTGGGCACCGACCATGACTCAATAGCCACAATCTTCTGGGGATCCACTTCTACTCCTCCTCGAGTGATGATATGACCCCAGTACGAAATGCGATCGAGCCAGAACTCACATTTACTGAACTTGGCATACAACTGGTGCTTCCTGAGAATTTGAAGAACCATACGAAGATGCTGCTCATGCTCCGCTTCACTCTTGCTGTAGACCATGATGTCATCCAAGAACACAATCACAAACTGATCCAAGTAAGACATGAAAATACGATTCATGAGATCCATGAATACAGCCGGCGTATTGGTTACTCCAAAGGACATAACAAGAAACTCCCAATGCCCATACCTAGACCTGAAAGCTGTCTTCGAAATGTCCTGCTATCTGACTCTGATCTGATGATATCCTGAGCGCAAGTCAATCTTCAAGAATAATGCTGCCCCTTTGAGTTGATCAAACAAGTCATCTATCCTCGGGAGAGGGTATCTGTTCTTGATTGTCACTGAGTTCAAGGAACGATAATCAACACATAACCTGGACATACCATCCTTCTTTTTCACAAGAAGTATCGGGGCTCCCCAAGGCGATCCAATAGCACGAATGAATCCCTTGTCTCGAAGTTCTTCAATCATCTTGTACAAGATCTCCAATTCTGACGGCGCCATCCTGTAGACTCTCTCTGACACTGGGGCTGTCCCGGGGATCAAGTCTATAGTGAACTCGATCTCCCACTCTGGCGGCATACCTGGAAGCTCTTCTAGGAAAACATCTAGAAATTCTTCGACTATCCAAGGCAACTGCACTGCTAATATTGCCATCCGCAACACTGAAGGAGAAGGCTCAACTGCGCCTCAGAAAAAGAAAAACTCCGGCTCGCCTGGAATGCTGAAAACAACCCAACCAATATGGCAGTCTATTCTAGCATACTGGTTCCTCAACCAATCCATCCCTAGGACCACATCATAATCAGCCATCGGGAACTCTATCAATCTAGCGAGAAATTCCTTACCGCTAAATACGATCCGACACGAGGAAAACATCCTATCGACTCCCACAAGTCAGTTACCAGTAAATATATTGAGCCTTACTGATAATGACTCGGACTCCAATCCTATCCGTGTCGCAAATCGTACAGACATAAAAGAATACGATGCACCAGAATCAAATAAAGCTGAAGCTGGAAAGGAGTTGACGAGAATAGTACCTGTCACTACCTCTCCTGGTGCCAATCCTTCCTCTGCGGTCATCACCATAGCCTGACCATGCCCTCGGGGTGCTGGTCCCCTCTGCTGAAATCCTCGCTGCCTATTCTGACTCAAGGCTTGGGCCTGAGTATGCTGCTGGGGGTTCTGCTGCTGGAATACCTGGGACTGAGGCGGCAAGGGCCTCAGCAATGGATACTGCTGCTGCTGGACCGGAGCTGGTCCTCTCACCGAAGAGCTAGAAAGGTTGGACGATGATGAACCACCCCTATTCGGGCAGGATCTAACCCTATGGTCTGCTGCTCCACAAGCCAGACACAATCCCTGTGTCCTGCGACACTCTGCCACTACATGGTCTGACTTTCCATAATGAGAACATCCTACTGCGGAAGTCTGCTTCTGCTTCTGCTATTGATGGTACGTCGGGGCTGAATGCTGAACTGACGTTACTGAGGCCGCTTGCCTCGGAGCTCCAATAGTCAAAGCCCTGGCTGCCGGGGCTGGGACTGAAGACTGATTCATCTGGCCGTGGGATCTCTTCCGACCTCCGGTCCTATCCACAATCCTCTGGAAGGTATACTCATGCCTCCTAGCTGCTCTCAAGACTGCATCAAAAGTCTGATGCTCAAACTGTTCAACTGCCAACAGAATCTCCAGGTGAAGCCCTTGCTGAAATCGCTGGGCTCTATCATACTCGGTTGCCACCAAGGTGGGAGCAAACCGACTGAGTCTCGAAAACTCGGTCGTATATCCGTCGACCGTCCTGCCCATCTGCTTCAGATTAGTGAACCTCGTCTGTAGATTGTACCGAGCTACAGCATCAAAATACTTGGTCTAAAATCTCTCTCTGAATACTGCCCAAGCAATGGGTGCTGCTAATCCAACAGCCTGAGCTGTCCACCAGCTACGGAAAAGATCTAATAACTGCAGGCGCACCACGGCTACCTTCTCGTTCTCTGCGGTCCTGGCTGCTTCTAGAATCACCTATGTGTCCTGAAGCCATGCATCTGCTGCGATAGCATCTTTACTACCGTCGAAGAATGGAGGGTTCAAGCGCTTGAAGCTGTTGGCCGCGCTGTTACCCTGATGAGCTCCTCTGGTCAGAGCATCCGTCACTGCCTGGTGCAAGGTGTCTCTCCGACGATCTTGGGAAGCTATCAAGGTCCTGACGAGACCTACCAAAGTGCCATCATCAGGCTCGGCATGCTGAACTGGCTGGACTGGTGGCTCTCCGTCAGAAGGCACGACTCTGGAGGCTACTCCAGAATGCTGGGCTTGATCTCCTAGTTGCGGCTGGTCCACGGGAAATGCTCCGCCTTGCTGACCGACATGTCCAGGAACGATGCCGCTGAAGAAGATGACATGGGGAACAATAAGGAAGGACCAAGACAGATCAACGATACAAGCATATGATCAGGACAAGAATCCAGGGATTCAGAAGATACGAGCAGAGATCAAGGGCGAACACTGATTGAGACATCTATTCGGTAAACCCTCACATATCTTGATTTACAAGACCTGCATGGGCCACTACTTAAACCATGTCACGCCCCAGAACCAGAATACTGGAGAGCGGGGACAGACATAGCCAGCTACGTATATAAAATGGAATCCATCTCGCTATACGGTCACGGCTGTCTAGATATATGAAGGTTTACTACAAGTCAACAGTCTCTTAAGGTCATGAACAAGCCTAGTGTCTCAATCACAAGCAAGTAAGTAAATGTTACAAGATGTTAGATCACCAAATATACAATAGTAAGGCGTCCCAAATATTATATATTCAGTTGATCATGAAGCTAGTCGTTACAAAATGTTAGGAGTAGCAAGAGTTTTAGTCATACATAATCAACCCTAGGATCTGTCAATCGTGTTACAGCCCGTAGGCAAACAGTAAGTAAGTGCAATCGAGCTAAACAGGTGCTCGTCGGCTAAACGTCTCAAAAGAATATTTTTACAATAAAGTGGGAGATCAAAAATAAACCCACTCGTTGCCCTGGTTACGTCTAGTCGCCACCATCGGACTGGAAAGTCGGTAGATCCTCTGGAGCTGCTCTGAAATCTGGCCATACAAAACCAGCTGGGTCAGACCCCAGAAAGAGCAAGTGCCACAAAGGAAACTTCACTTAGGAACTAAAACCAGCAATTAGCACAGAAGATAGTAATATGTAGTAAAATTGGAGAAAATATAACATCACGAGGATATACGGTAAGATAACCATGGGACCATTCAGATAACCAGGTTACAATCCTTAAACCAAACAAGGACAGGAATCGTAACCCTTCGTCTGAACCGAACTTGGTTTCTTCCATTTATCCGCAAGATAATATAAGAAAATCAGAACATGTAACGATCTTATACATGATCAAGGCTAGACAGATTATTCCCCATTCAATCAATCACGGCCAAGTAATGAGTACGGCTTGATACTTTAACTAGCTAGGGTTATCACAGGCCTAGTTAATAGCAAGATACAGTAAGATTATTCTACATCCACAAGCCCTGCAGACCATCCATGTTACCCAGGTCAAAAATTAGGGGTTGAATTCAGGTGGGTACACCGTCCAAAAAATGCATGTACCTTTAGGTAGCTTGAAGGGTGCAACACATGACAGTGTACTGGAAATGTGCCCTACTCGACGGCAGGCTACAGATCCCAGACGCGCCCAGGTAACGGGATTGCCTGTAGCTGGGAGATCTCTTTATGGCTAATGTATTAATCTAGTTATTAGCCTTAGTCCATTTCAGTAGGTACTCCTGACCGTGGTACTCATGAGTCTCCTCCTAGACATGATGCAAGACAGGACTGGATTATTTGTACAAGCACAATCGCCCACGGTGTCCAGGTTACTTATACAGGTCATGTCATATCAGGTAGCCGTCGCAACAGCTTATCAAGATATATCATGTCAGGTTATCAGGTCAAGAGTACTTATCAGGAGTGCGCCACGACGGGCCACTATCAGGTCATGTCATGTTTACTTGTCAGGTGTGCACCACTACGGGTCACTGTCGTGTTCAGGGTACATGTACAAGGCATCATAGTGCAAGCATTCAATCAGGAGATCCAAGCCATGCTGAGGTTACAAGGCACAAGTTATCAGTAAAGATCAAATAATAATAGAGAATATAATATTAATAACAACAATAATTAAATAGTAGGGCAAGGCAAAGGAAGGAGCCCTATGGCTCAGGATTACTAGAACTCATGCGGCCAATAAGGAGAGCGCATACTGTAGAAGCATAGAATTTCAGGACCAGAAATCCTATGCGCCAAACCCTACATGCGCTAGAGAGCTTAGACAAAGTACTTCACACAGCAAAAACAACAAATATAGACATCGAAAGAGGACTTTTTATTACATATAAAAGTCTATTACATGTCTAGAAAAGGTTGTACAAAGGAAAACTTCTACAAAAAGAAAAAACCCTAAGTCTACAGCCAGGCGCGGCGATCACCATGCTCCCTCAGCAGGGTGCATCCCACCATGCGCCCTCAGCGGGGCGCATCCTTTCAGCAGCTCAGTTATGTGCATCCTCAGTTATGTGCATCCCTTTGACAGCTCAGTTATGTGTATCCCTTCAGCAGCCCAGTTATATGCCGCTCTTCCAGCCAGGTTCACCGTCGTCTAAATGCTTCGACTAATGAAGCATTTATTGAGCAGAACGAGGGTGGCAATCAACCCTCTAGCTGGAGGAAGTGCTCCCCAAACCGAGGAAGAGAAGAGCACCGCAAGCCAACCTGTGGCCAGGGGAGGCTTCGAAAGAGCCTCCAAAGGCGAAGGAAGACCGTAATCGAAACCGCGGCTAAAGGAGCAGCTTTCAACACAACCAGAATGGGCGACACCCATTTTGAAGGTAGAAAGAGCCCCCAAAGCCGCAGTACCACAATTTCGATCTGCGGCTCTTCCCACATGACGGAGACGAGGCTCGGGCATCCCTATCTTTGGATGTAACAGGCACCTTCTGCCTGCCTCAGAAGCCCTCGACTCCGACTTTTGGATGTAACAGTCATCTTCAAGTGCATCAAGGAAGACATTGCGTCGCATCTTCACCCTCGGAAGCATCTCATCAACAGAATGCATCCGAGTAAACAAGTTCATATCGGAAGAACGTGAGAGAACGAGAAGCAAACTCTCTCTATGCCACTATTTATAGGTCGGGCAAATCAAACCCATGCGCCAAGTGGATGGCTCTCCGAATTTTGTGTAATGAATTTACATTAAATGGATGAACCGGACGCTTCGAATTCAGCCAAGTCAAAACGGCTATTTAAAGCACTCGAAGATCGTAACAGTCGTACCGTTAAAGACGTGTCACGAAGCGGATGCGCCGGTCAGACAGCACATCACACAGATGCGCCCTTCAAACATCAAGGCACATCACACAGACGCGCCCCTCAGCACCAAGCGCCTCACAGGGATGCGCCCCCATGCATCCCCATACGCCTAGTGGAACGCCGATCGATGTGCCCACTCAGCTGTCCATCAAATATCAAAAACATTAAATACTAAAGTCTGACATAGTTGGCAGCACGCTTCCCGAAGACTGAACAGTTGACAGCTTTTTCAGAAAATGAAGCGTCGCCAACGTCAGCATCATCATTACTTTCTTCCGGCGGTTACAAGCCACGTGGCCGCCTAACCACTTGCATGCGTCTTCGCGGCCATGCGTCCGAAGCTCTGTATGCGCCTCAAAAGCCATGTGTCTCAGACTTTCTCTCTGATCCCTAAAGACAGAAGTAAAGTCACTACTGAAGCTCTGCATGTGCCTCAAAAGCCATGCGCTTCAGACTTCTCTCTGATCCCGAAAGACAGAAGTTAAGTCATTACTGAAGCCTCGCATGCGCCTCAAAAGCTATGCGCCCCGAATGGTTCGTGACTCCCAAAGGTTACGAGCCAAAGCCTCCTCATGCGCCCAATCCTAGGCGTATCCTACCAGATCATTCCCTATCAAATCCGAGATCTCTGAGCCATGGGTCGATGACACGTGTCCTTTGACTCAACTCATCCAAGATCTCAGCAACAGAAAGATCCTCTCCTCTGCTACGTGCCAGCTCACAATAGCAGCATGAAGAATTCAACCCCTCAATCAGGACGCAGCATCCATCAGCAATCACCATGTGGCATCCTCACGTCCAGACGCATCCTACATATACGCGCATGAGCAGCCAGCCTACAAAGCTATAAATAGAGGGATCATTTCCTTCTCACCCACGGACAAAAAAAATGAACGAACACACCACCAGAGAGGCAGATACAGACACTCAACATCTTCTTCCTCTCAGCAAGCTCCAGCACCCAGAGCAATCCAGACCTTCAGAGAACCGATAACCCTCGTCAGATCGTCAACAGAGTCAACGTGTTACCACTCACTCCATCGGCACAAGGGACCCAGATAAACAAAAGTGTACTCCTAGGACTACATCTAAGTCTTATATTGTAACACTGTTCTGTTTGTATTAAAATTTGCAATAAAAGAATTTTAATGGCAAACAAGCTGGCGACTCTGCTGGGGACCTCTTTCTCCTCTACCGAGAAAGCTGTATCGCAATTCGACGATGTGAAGGTGGGCTCCTCCCACAAGACGCTGGTCGTACGCCTCAATCAATAGGCGTATGAGGAGTTTATCTCTGAAGGATGTGCGAGTCCTTCGAAGCGACTGCCAAAGCCGAAGAAGACCCGCCGAGTCTGGGTGCGCAAGGTCGACGCCTCGGGCACCACCACCGAAGGGGATGCGCCGATCCAGCCTTCCCTTCCTGCTGACGTCCTCAGCAACCAAGATGCGCCCACTGGTGCAGTGTATCTCTCGGAGAAATGTGCAGCTGACCACATTCTCCAGCCATCTCCCTCTCAGGCGAAGAAGATGCGTCGACGGAGCAAGAGTGCAGCCAATGCCCCACGCATCACCTCTGATGCGCCACAGAAGGTCTCTGTCTTTGACAGACTCACTCGCTGTAATGGCGAGAAGAATTTGGATTCTGAGTACTATACGCCCCAGTGGACTGGTATGAAGAAATCCAAGGCAGCACGGGCCGTGCGCGCCAAACATGCTATGCCAGCATCGAGCCAGAAGCATGCGCTGTACAAGGTCGACTCAGGTGCTTCTGCGCCAGAGACGAGCCGACCTTTAAAGTCCTTGTCTCACTTGGGCGCATCTATTGCATGCACAACTAAGTCGAGTAAGGCAAATCCAGTGGTCTTGAACTCCCGTGCCTCCTCTGGTTGTGCGTCTGAGGTCCGTTCAAGTCACTTCAAATATTATTCCCCCACTTCTGATCGGGACGCCTGTTTGGTGTTAGATCAGGGGGTGCAGCATTCACTTGACCACCCCGGCGCTTGGCCTTGCCATGTGCCTGAAGGGGGTGCGAAGGTGGCACTCTCCTCCAACGATCTGCACAACGTGATCACTCACAAGCGCCAATCAGGAGAGTCGGCTGACAAGTACGATGCGCCCCTCACAGGGCACACTTGGGCTGTGGTCACCATCAACTGCTGTTGCAAGGCGGCAGTCCCACCAAGGCAGTCAGTGTTCCAGCAGCTGCAATCATCGATACCCCTCCGATATCGCCTCAGAAAGAAGGTGTCAACAAAAGAAGAGCCAAGGGTTGCTTCATGCAACGTGATCTCTAACTCCTCGTCAGTCCGAAAGACGACGGGCAATTCCTCGTCCTCGTCCAAGAGCCAGCCGAGGAAAACCAAGGCAAGTGTCTCGTCCTCCGGAGTGTTTCAAGGCACTCGGGGAGAAAGAAGATCTTAGAGGAAACTGGGGGTAGTCAAACCCTTGTCGAGCCTCCTTCCGAAGATGAAGCTGTCTTCCAAAGTACAGTTGAGGCCGATCTTCTCGAAGTCAGCCTCCCGGACATGGCTGAGGGTCATCTAGCCCCTGTCCTTCAAAACGAGGGTGTCCCCCAGAACACAGCCGGGGGAAGTCTAGCCCCCACGGATCTGAGTCTCGAAGACGAAGAAGTCCTTCAAGACGGAACCAAGGGTAATCAGGCCCTTGCAGATGCTCCCGTCGAGAATGTTCTCCAGAACATAGCCGGGGGTGGCCAGGACGAATCTCCAAGAGAGGTAACTCCCCTACAAGAGAGTGAAGCCGAGAGCGAAGCCTCAACCGATCTATCCACTTCCAGCCGTGTCATGACAGTATACATTGCTGGGGGTGATTCCGAGTCTGATGCACCGCCGCCAGACCTCGTCCAGCGCATGGACACATTAGAGGGAGGACTCAAAACCCTCTCTACCTCCATGCAAATACTGACTCAAGCAGTGTTCGAGATACGGTCAGCTTTGGCCAAGGCACCTTCTACCAGTCCCGACCCAGGGGCCAATAGAGAATCAAGCGTACCCCTTCAACGGGTATCCTTGGATACGGATCGCCGAGAAGCACCTCGGACGTCGGAGCCCTCAAATGCTCAACTCCAGGTGGTACCACCTTTCCCGACTCCCAGCTCCACGGAAGACGTGGTCGAGATGATCAGGGACCTGCGCGAGCGCTTTGAGTCCAAGACGAGACAAGAGGAGCGCCAAAAGATGGGGATTCCCCAACCTTATCCCCTCGAGTGGAACAAAGTGGTTTATCCTCCTAAGTATAAACCGCAAACATTGACGCCATACGACGGGAAGGACTCTTCGTCGCTATCTGACGTACTTTCAGTCTCAGACGGGACATCTTCCGAAGGAGGACGCGCTACTCACCAGCATATTTGTCGGGGCACTGAAGGGAGTGGCGTACGACTGGTACTGCAGCCTCCCCGATAATTCTATATCTTCCTTCGACGACCTGACGTGCTTTTTTCTCGACTGTTTCTACGACGGCGGAAAGGACATGACAATGGCGTCCCTTATAGAGATACGCTAGAAGGAGAAGGAAACAGTTCGAGTGTTCATCGAACGCTTCTGACAGGCCTGCTTCTACCTTCGGGCTTGCCAGAACATGCACTCCTCTCCTCCTGTAGCATGAACATACTGCCTGCAGTCAAACTCTGGCTCAATTCTACTCCCCCTCCCGACTGGAGCTTCTTGATCATTGAAGCAGAAGCCGCGGAAAAGAAGGCGGCCAATGCTTGTCTTCTGGGAGTCAGTTTTCCTGCCTTTGAGGACAAGGGAAAACGGCCTGCAGCCAACAACCCCAAATTAGAGACGAAGGGGAAAAAGGCGTTGACTCTCAATGCCTCAAAAGGTACGTCAGCACCTACTCAGAAGCCTCCACTTGCACCAAGACCAAAGGAGGTTTATTCGTTCAACGACGAAGACACCCTGCAACTCTTTGAGGTACTGAAGCAGGGTGACAAGATCAAGCTGCCGGACCCGAAGCGTCCCGACGAGGTTGAAAAAGTGGACAACCCGAGGTACTGTCACTACCATCGGTTTTTCGGATACCCAACCAAGGACTGCTATATCCTCAAGAATTACATCCAGTGCATGATCAATGCGGATGTAATCTCCATCGATTACGAGGAGAAGACGGTGTCAGCCAACGTGGTTTCACTCCAGTTCGGCACCCTGCCACCAACTACAACACAAGATGGCGTCGTTCCCATCCCTAAGGCGACAATGGAGGTGGTTAACTTACCACCTACTCGTGACAACGTGAGTGGACTCATCCCACTCACCACATCTCGGGGAGAGATCCTATGGGTTCACCCTGATCTTGTCTCCGAGGTGACTCAACCGGAGGTACGCCCTACATCCAAATTCAAAGGCAGGAAGATCAAGTCTTGTCGCATGGTCTCTTTCTCAGCGAAAGAGGCACTTTCTGTACAGACGCGTTCACAACAGAACATCCAACCCAACGAAGCTGCCATCGAGGTGGTGCCTCCTTGCACCGTCCCTACTGTCCAGGAGGAGGGCCCGTCTAAGCCCCCAGCAGCCAATAAGCAGAAGCAGATAGAAGCCCACTTCGATAGGCCTCTGCGAAAAGAGAATGCTTTGGGACTAGCCAAGCCCCACAACTTCGACATACTGGCACAACTGGCCAGTACTCCTGCTCGCCTCTCTCTGTTTGAGCTCCTTCGTCTTTCCAAAAACACTCGCGAAGCTCTCTGTGAAGCCCTGAATGATGCTGAGTCCTTCATCAGTCAGGTCAAGCAGCCTGAAGATCTTCCGACTGCATGCACGCACTGCCACTGTGCGGATGAGGTTATTCCCAATATAACCTTCACCCAATAGGATATGCTGCTCAAGAACAACCGACACAACAGGCCGCTGTATTATACAGGGTATATCGGTTCAGTCAAGGTGAAGCGGATTCAGATCGATCCGGGGTCTTCCCTCAGCATCATACCGAAGACGCTGCTATCAACACTGGGGATCCCGATATACCGATTGGCGCCCTCCAACACAACAATCAGTGGCTTCAATGCTAGCAAAAGCGAGCCACTGGGCAAGATACGACTAAAGTGCCATATCGGTAACCTCAGAACTGAGGTGACTTGTTATGTCGTGGACGCTGACGTCAACTACAACCTCCTGTTGGGTCGTCCATGGCTGCATGAGTACATGGTGGTGCCATCCACGCTCCACCAATGTATGAAGTACGTGTCCACTAACAACGTCATCCGGACGGAGTTCGCGGACATCGACCCTTTCAAAGGAATTGAAGCCTACTTCACCGATTTCGACCTGTATAAGTCACCTGACGAGGAGGAAGCCAATAATGCTGACGACGAGGCAGAAACGACAGCAGAGCCGTACATGGAGCCTGAGGTCACTCCCGACGCTCCTTTGAAGATCCGACTCAAAGGCAAACCGCCTCAGAAGTTGCCTCCCATGAGCATTAAGCTGCCCGGGAAAGCACCAGCTGCTCTTGAAGCTCCCCTGAAGATACGGCTCAAGGGAAAGCCGCCTCAAATATCGGCTCCCCTTATGGCAAAACTACAGGGGAAGGCACCAATCACCGGAAGCACAGTGGGGGCACCTCTGAAGGTGCGTCTTAAAGGCAAGTCGTCGCCATCCAAGCTGCCAGACAAGGCCCGTATAGTCCTCTCGGACTCCAAGACCAACGCTGTGGTGGACTCTCCCGATCCTACTCCAGTACTCACAAACGAAGAGCTAGGGAAATATATCTCTGCTGATGTAGATGCACCCTCTCTGGACAATGTAATCCCGCGGGATAAAATCTCGTATTTCATCAATAATGGAGTGTCTTTTAATTATTCTAGTCTTCCATATTGGAATGCTATGTATACATTAGATAACGCTCTACGGTCGTTGCAAACACAAATAACGACCGCCCATCATGTAAATCGAGTAGTCCCGTCCCAAGGGGTCTGTTATATAGTCCCGCTACGGAATCGAGACGAAGAATCCATCATCTTCGGCAAAGTTGAGCGTCATCAAGACCTCCCGCCACTCGAGCCAGAACTAGATACCGGTAGAATGTAAGTCTATCGGTACACGGACAAGACAAAGTACCTCATCCAAAAGATGGATTACGACCTAAAAAGTAACAAAGGCCTGAACTACGGCAAGGGTCGACATCTCCCTCTCCGGCTTCCAACACCTAAAGGAAAGCCGCAGGACTACTACAATAGAACTCGACGGAGGGTAGGCTATGTCACGCCACCGTCAACTCCTGAGAGTTCAGACGCGAAAGAGGTAGAACATTCTCACTCGTCCGAAGCATCAACCTGGGATTCCGATACCAGCATCGAATCAGTCTTCAAAAAAGTGCTGTCAGCCAACATGACATCAGCACAACCTCAAGAAGATAAAGACCAAACGCCAGAATTCTTTGAAGAAGAACCTTGGGCTCAACGCCTGGGAGAACAGTGGGAGTCTCGTTTTGAACTACGTGAACCTCCCACCGAAGATGAGGTCGAGCAGATCGACCTTGGGAATGGATCTTCTTCCAAACCCATCTTCGTCAACAAAAGCCTAAAAGGAGAAGACGTAGAATCTTTAATCCAGCTGGCTAAAGAGTATATCGACGTCCTCGCCTGGAGTTACGAAGATATGCCGGGACTTGACCCCTAGATCGTGATGCATAGGCTGAACATCTTACCTGATGCCAAGCCTATCAAACAACAACAGCGACGCTTCCGTCCGGACATCATGAACGCCATTGATCAGGAGGTGGACCAGCTCTTGACCAGCGGCTTCATCCGTGAAGAACAACACCCAGATTGGGTAACCAATATCGTCTCCGTCACCAAAAAGAATGGAAAGATACGAGTTTGTATCGACTTCAGGGATCTCAACTCTGCTTGCCCGAAGGACGAATTCTCACTTCCAATCACCGACGTGATGATCGACAACACATATGGCTTCGAACACATGTCTTTCATGGATGGGTATTCGGGCTACAACCAGATCAAGATGTTCTCCGATGACGCAAAATATACGTCATTCAGGACTCCAAAGGGCATTTTCTGCTACACAGTGATGCCCTTCGGCTTGAAGAACGCGGGTGCGACATACCAACGAGCTATGGGCACAATTTTCCGTCAACATCTTCGCAAGACAGTCGAGTGCTATGTTGACGACATCGCAGTCAAAAGCCGTCTCAAAGGAGATCACCTGCAAGACCTCAAGACAGTCTTCGATCTCATGCGGGCGCATCAACTCAAGATAAACCCCGCTATATCCTTCCTGGGGGTTTCTAGCGGAAAGTTCCTAGGTTTCATTATCACGGCGAAAGGCATTCATGTCGATCCTGAGAAGACCAAAGCCATCCTCGACATGGACCCTCCGAAGAACCTTCGAGAACTTCGAGGCCTGCAGGGGCGTCTGGCATATATCCGGAGGTTCAAAGCAAACCTTTCCGGAAAATGTCAACCCTTCACTCAACTCATGAAGAAGAGAGTCTCTTACGTCTGGACAGAGGAATGCCAAAAGGCTTTCGACGACATCAAGGCTTATCTGACGAGCCCGCCAGTCCTGGTGGCACCCGTCGCCGGCAAACCATTTATCCTCTATGTTCGTGCCATGGATCATTCCCTCGGTGCTCTGCTAGCTCAGAACAGCGATACAGGCTATGAGCAAGCAATCTACTACCTCAGTCGAACTCTGATCGGGACCGAACACCGGTACAACCCCATTGAAAAGGAGTGCTTGGCGTTGGTATTTGCCATTCAAAAGACTCGCCATTATGTCTCGGGGCAGACAATTCATGTCATTTCTTGAGTCAATCTGCTCAGCGTCCTCATGACGAAGCCAGGATCATTAAACTCCCGGCTTGCCATATGGGTGATCTTGCTAACGCCATACAACATGGTGTTTGTCCCACAAAAAGCTGTTAAGGGTCAAGCTCTGGATGACTTTTTAGCTGCACACCCCATCCCAGAGTCCTCAAGACTTTATGAGGACATCTCGGATGAAGTCTAAGAATCAAACGTCATCGAAGAAGGCTCCGTCTGGCGGATGTTTTTCGATGGCGCTTCAAGAACAGGCCCCAAAGGCCAAATTATCGCAGGAGTGGGGGTAGTCTTGGTCTCTCCCGATCAGCTAGTCATCCAGTGCGCTTACTCCCTTTCGAAGCCGTGCTCCAACAATGTCGCCGAGTACATCGCTCTCATTATGGGACTCCAGCTGGCGCAACAGCTGGGGGTGGACCATCTGGAAGCCTACGGCGACTCAAACCTCGTCGTTAACCAGGTCAGAGGGTAGTACGAGGTTCGCCATGAAGATCTGATCCCCTACCATGAAGTTGTATTGAACATCATTTCAACCTTCACCGGGTTCTTCATCGAACACGTACCTCGTCTACAAAATCTGGAGGCTGATGCTCTGGCTAGCCTTGCAGCCTCCTAGGCAGCCCCCCTCGGGACTCAACACTACGTCACGGTAGTTGGTCGAGACTTGGTCTGTCCCAAAAATAACCTATGCTCATGAGTAGTCCATGCTGTGTCAACAAGCGCTGGTGTTAATGTCCGAGATTAGAGATTCCCGTTCATCGACTTCGCTGTCTACGGAATTCTTTCAGAAGACCAGAAAGAAGCCGTCTCAGTCAGGAGACGCTCTCTTCAATTCTACTACGATATAGCCACTAAAATGTTGTACCGACGCTCCTACGATGGACTTCTCCTTCGATGTTTGTCCAACGAAGAAGCAGCCGAAGCCCTTCGAGAAGCTCACGATGGAACCTGCGGGGCCCATCAACCTGGCCCTAAGTTGTAGGACCGACTGCGATGCATGGGCTGCTACTGGCCAACCATGGTCGCTGACGCTGTCGACTATGCTAGGAAGTGCCATGCGTGGCAGCTTCACGCGGACTTCATCCATATACCGTCAGAACTACTATATCCTACAGTTGCCTCCTGGCCCTTCGAAGCTTGGGACATGGACATTGTGGGACCAATCACCCCTCTTTCATCGAGAGGACACCGCTTCATCCTAGCAATCACCGACTACTTCTCCAAATAGGCAGAAGTAGTTCCACTGGAAGAAGTGAAAAGCTACAGGGTGATCAGCTTCTTCAAACACTATGTCATCTACCGTTTCGGAGTACCTCGGAGGATCATCCACGATAACGGTCCTCAGTTCATCAGCCATGTTTTCAGCAGATTCTGTGACAAGAATCACATCCAAAACGTGGCCTCAACCGCCTACAATCCGATATCAAACAGATTAGCCGAGGCGTTCAACAAGACTATTGTCAGGCTACTCAAAAAGGTCGTATCATCCAACAAATGCAACTGGGACGAAAAGCTCGGCGAATGCCTTTGGGCTTACCGCACAATGGTACGGACCCCGACAGGCAACACACCATTCTCCTTGGTCTACGGGAGCGAAGCGGTACTGCCTCTCGAGATCCAGATACCCTCACTCCACGTAGCAATCACAAACCAACTCACAGAAGAGGACAATCAATGTTGTCGTCTGCGGGAACTGGAGGCACTTGATGAAAAGCGTCTTCTAGCTCAACAACGCATCGAACTCTACCAAGCCCGCATATCACAGGCTTTCAACAAAAAGGTCAAGCAGAGGACTTTCCAAGTAGGCGACCTGGTTCTGACAGTCAGGAGGCCGATGGTGTTGACTCACAAAACACCAGGAAAGTTTGAGCCCAAGTGGGAAGGACCTTTTATCATCGAGATGGTATACTCAAACAGTGCTTACCGCCTCGCCAAACCCAATGGAGACTTGTTTATGATGCCCATCAAAGGCAAGTTCCTGAAGAAGTACTACTCTTGACATCTTTCAGACATGTACTTCCACAAAGGGATCTGTGGACCGAATCATCAGGGCTCACATACAATTCCCTTCCACAAAATCATACGCTTCTGGAACCCAGCTGTTCCGTGGCATCCTCCAGTAGAAGGACAACCACGTCCACATCACACTACACCAAAAAAGGCATTTAGGAACAATTTTTTAATGTACCTAATATTTTTAGGAACATATAAATACCATTCCTAAAAGTGGCGTTGCAATATTAGGAACAGTTATAAAGCGTTACAAATGTTAGTTTGGAACGTTTAGAAGGCGTTCCAAAAGTATATTTTGGAACACATATAATGTGTTCCTAAAATATATTTGGGACGTCTATCAAGTGTTTCTAAATTCGCTTTTGAAACACATACAATACGTTCCAAGGTGTTTCTTGGGACGTCTTTAAAACGTTTCTAAATGTCATTCTGAAACATTTTGCATCCGTTCCTATATATAATTTGTAATAATTTTTACATTATTCTTGTGGCTAAATTTGAAACGTTTTATTAACGTTCCAGTGTATTTTTCTATTTGATAGCCAATTTTTATTTTGAACCACAAAATATAATTCACAAATTGAACATAAAACACATAATAAATGGTGCCATATTTTTATACATTACCTCAATCAACATCAAAGAGAGCCATTAAATTAACCAAAGCTATCAACTTAATATAAATTAAACAACCAATAACATATCCCAAAAGTTAAATCTTTATAAAACACCATCAAGAGAATATATAATGTAAGTTACAAATAAAATCTAGCTCGACAAAGATATTTGTTTACAAAATTTAGATAATCCCAAAAAAAAAATTCCAACAAAATGATGGAAATTTGAACAATGCTAGCGGCATCTGGCATTATATATACTTGATGGACGCATGTGACTTCACAATCTCGCCAACACGGTGCATAAAATGAGGTGCTATCTTTCCAATTGCTTTTCCATATCGGTTGAAGTTATTTTCTCCCAAGGTTTGTTGCTTTCCGGTGATACTAGATTTTCTTGAGTGAAGTTGTTGCCCATATGTTGTGCTTAGCAAGAAAACCTTCATTATCAACCAAAAAAATAATTATTGGTTTACATAACATAATAAGAAAATAATGGAACTTAAACTACTAAAATGGTATTATGTCTGCACAATCATACTACACTTTAATTTGTAACATTTGCATTAGAATTTACCCCCAGTTGAGACTCAAATATGAGCACCCTACTTCAGCTTGTAACATTTGATGATTCTTGTATCATATTATAGTCAAGCAAATATAGAAATGTCATGCAAATATAGAAGGGCTGGAGAGGAAACTTGTATTGAGAAGTGCAAGAAAATAATAATCTATTACTGTTATCCAATCATAAATATCAAGTGTGAAAACTCTAAACAAGCTCCAAAGTAAAATCTGAAGAAAAACATCCTCTACTAGCTAAAAGCAATTCATGCCATAACCAAAATTCATAACACAGTAGGAAAAAATATATGTTGGATCCTTAATTAGCAACAAAACTAATAACTAAGGTCATCAATGTCGACTTCCTGCTTATTTACACTTGTGGCTGTGTATTGGCCTCAATACATTACAAATTTGTTTTGCTTCTGAAGCATTGGCTATCTATCCAGATAACTATTTCATGCCAAATAATTTTTAGCATCCTAGAGGTTTATTTTTTGGGAGAAAGTAAGAATGAAGCACCAGGATCTATAAGAGCAAAAGTAGACCATACATAGCAACAATGATCAACTAATGACAATTAAGAAAGAGCCCAGCTAGTTTATTATATCTGAGCACATCTAAATATTATATCTTATGCAGAATATAAGTGTAATACACATCCTCAGAGAAAGCTAAAGTGAGAAAAAACAAAAACACAAAAGGGATGGTTTTAGAAGGTTAACGGATATGAACCTTGTAAAAGACTTTAGGCTTTCCACTGAGATCCACCTTTTCATATAAACCTAAGGGACCACTAACATATATGTAATCATTTGGTTGCAAATGTCTCAGAGATATTTCTGATATTTCGTCCCGTATTGATAGCAAAATCCTGTAACCAAGTCACCAATAGTTAGAAATGAAGCAAACTTGATGTTAGAAAGAAGGCCAAGCAATCTGTTACATGCAAATTTGACTAGAAAAGACATTCAAAATGGTAATCCAGGCCGTCTGGGAATCACGTCATGTGTGATGCCATATGCAGAGATACATGAAAGAAAAAAAACACTACTTTTGTAAATTTCCAAGTATCCTCATATTCACAATTTAAAATTTGAGCATATCTACGAATATTACTCAACAATCTCTTTTTACTGAAGGTAACGAAAGGTCAAGCAGACACAATTTGCATAGGTATATCATATAAGTAATAGAGTTGTTTTTATGAGAGAAAGCATGAGATTTCTACTTGAGTGGAATACTTGCAACTAAAACGATGATTGAATAATCTACAACTTATATACAATGTGAGTTTGCATTTGTCATAATGCATCTTAGCTCTGACTATATAATGCATCAGCCGTTGAGACTAAAGTTTTTACTCACAATCTCAATATGAAGGCACGTTAACTGCCCTAAACCAATTTATAGATGTTCCTGCTTGCACCCGCATTTATCATTCAGCATTGATTCTTCAGCATCTCCTCCTGAGCACGGACATTCTCCTCCTACAACATAGAAAAAATGTGTTGGAAAAGTAAAACAGTTAAGTGAAGATAAAGAATCTGAGATTATAATCAAAGTGTGACATATTTCAAATTAAAACATAAACAAAAAGAAGGCTAAATTTGAACACGGATAGTGAGATTTTTATAGCTTAGTTTCGTATAGCTACAAGATAGCCAGGCTCCAAGGGGGACTAAACCTTCTTTGAGACATCCTATGTTACCAACATAGTTTAATTAGGCATGCATTTTTCAAGAAAGTAGGACTCCAGGGTCTTTAACCCCTCAACCCACCTTTCATATGTCACCTAAGACTTTCATGCAGCTTGCAGCATTTAGAATCAAAAAAATTGGACTAACATCAGCTTCTCGCAAACATAAAATGTTGTTCCGACACTAGACAGGTTTCGGCATATCCCAAGATGGCATATGAAGCTTCAAGTGGAACTTATTTCTTTTTGTTAATCAAGTGGAACTTGTATTAGTTATAAAGCACATGAACAGGATACTCACAAGCTGAGAATATGCTCTAGCCATTGAAAGAAGAGTTGGGTACAGGACTGTAACAGCAAGGGCAACATCCTCTGTCACCTGTGGAACCTAAAGTTATCCATGTCATCAGAATCATGACCAATATATATATTGGATTGTGAGTCAGTATGCAGATCATAGAGAGCTGTACCACAATATATAGCATAAAGTACAATAACAATATACATGCACTGTTAAGGGAAACAAATTTAAAAAAAATATCAGCCTTCACAAAGAATACTTTGTATTGGGATCCTAGGGCAAAAGGCAAGAATTTTCACCTGCATGAGTTGTAGAGCAGATACATCACTGACCGCCATCTTCTCAAGGTCCTGACACTTCTTAAATAAAATCACAAAGGATGGGCAAACTCCAGTGGTTCTAGCCTTCCCCATTTGAAAAATATGGGCTGTAATACTGACTGATTGATTTTGTAAGATAACCATACTTCCTCACAGTGTCTGCAATACCAGTAGTCCTCTGAACATCAAATCCTTCCAATATTTCTGTTGTGAAATAACTGCAGATAAGAATTAGCACAAAGACGATTTATCCATGCATCCCCAACCCAACAAAAAAAATTTCTGCACAGGGAGTAATATTAACGATCTGGATAATAGCATCCCCAACCCAACCGATTCAATTAACTTTCTAGCTAAATTTAAAAGTTTGTACTTTTTTGCAACTCAAACCAAATAGAACTTGTCTTTGTGGGACATGATCAAAATAATTTTGCTACCATTTACTTTTAGATTCAAATCTATTTCAGACTCCAAAGGAAAAATCAAAACTATGGTCGTCAAATTAAAAAGTACAAACATATAAAGTTTTAGTTGAGATTCAAACTTCAAACCAGAGCTGTAAAATGTAGAATGATGGGAATAATGGGGAGGTGAGGTTTTCCTTGTGGACTTGTATTGCTAGTGGAGTTCTATTTATGGTTGAGGTAAAACTGGGCCAGATCCAGGGCTAGGACCACATTATCGAGTCTAAATAATAGGCATAATCATGAATGGGAAATGGAGTTATTTATTTCCCTTTCTTTAGTTCACAAACATTAGCACCCAGCAATTACATCTATTCAATTTCCACACCGACAATTTGAATTGATTGAATTAATTTTCTTCCAAAAAGAGTATACCTTAAAAATGGTTAATGCAAGGCTGTACCGTTCCTTTAAAATATCGGAACAAATGCTCCCATTGTTGTTAACGTTCAGGTGAAAGACTTTTGTCCTGAATGCTACCTGTAAAATCCTTCAGGAATTAGAAAATAGCACATATAGCTTTGATACCCTTTCATAAAATTTCTAGTTAATATGCAACATATTATGCTGAGCAAATCAACAAGGCTAAGCCAGCCGATTCGACAATTACACACCTAGTATATACATCGTTGGAATTTTTATAGGGTTTCATTTTACTACAACACTTAACTAATATAAGATCACGATATCATTTTCTCATATTCAGACTGGAATTAGATTTAGATATGATACTTCTAGTGAAACTAGAACTATTCTCTTTTTTTTTTCATCTTACAAGAATCATTTACTCACACCTAATTTACCATCACTTTGGGGAGAGAAAAAATGTAATATTCTCCAGATGTAGTTCAGTTCTCAAATTTGCAAGCATACCATATTATTTCAACTAGTTTCCATCAATTATCTAATTATGTACAAACAAAAATCTAATTATGATCACCACCGGGTACCATAAACTTACAGTACACGTTAAAGGAAGAGCTTTGGATAGTCTAAAAACAGTAAAGAGAAGATAAAGCATCTAGACACCATATTGTACCACTTTTGAGCCTAATTTGGTGTCAATCCTAACCTGTACTCACCTAGAATATTTACAGTCCTCTATTTTCATTCTCTCATGTTACGATAGATATAGTGTTAGTGAATTTAAGATCTTTAAGTAGAGAAAGATACCTCCTGCATGATGGTTCGTTATGTTCCTGAATGGGTTCAGAAAAAGTGCCCATTCTTTTAGTGACAGCTTCGAGGGACCAACTCTGGCAGGGTCTCCGAGTGACAATTACCTCCGGTCTTCCAGTCTCCACTCCTGTAAAACATGACAAAAATGAATTTGGAGCAATGCTATCACAAGTGTTCTGAATCTTACTGAATTTTCAAAAAAATAAAGTTTAGCTGGGTAGTAAGTTGAGGGCATTTTCTTATGTTACGAGGATTTATTCGAACACGTGTTAGGCATGATACATACACTCCAAACTCATTGTGTCATCGTGTATCATTGTGTCGTGTCGTATTTACATGTACCTGAGCCAAAACCCGAGCAACAGTCGGATACTTTTTTATCTTCTCTAGTTGTGCTTGGATGTCTTTTTTTCTCTCTTCAGTTTTGTGTTTCTTCGAGTACTTACCAAAAGCCTTCTTCTTGGAACTGTACCAGTTCTTGTAGAATCTCTCTTCACTTCCTCACTTATAAGATGTTGAGCCCAAACAGTATTCAATGAGCGCAATCCACGAGGAGTCTTCAAACATCCAACAACACCAACAACAATCATTGGGGGTGCTTCAATAACTGTTACTGCCTCACAAGTCACCTTTTTATGGAGCTTTGGATGAAGAAACATGAAAGAATTGATCGATCAGAGAACCACATATAACTTTTGTCATTTTGCCTGCGGATGTGATGCGATAAAATCGACTCCTACATCAATCGAGTTGATCTTGTCTGATTCATTGTCTGGAATCTCAAATCCAACTCTTCTTCTAAGGCCATTTGATAACAAATATAGATATGCTAAAGGTCTGGTGACAAGAAAAGGGAAAGATGTCAAGCATGAAACAAACTTAAACTTGTTAAAGGAAATATACAGTAAATAAATTTAATTATAGGTTTCAAATACATAATACATTATATATGCCACCTTTATGGGATATTCATTTCCAAAGTCCCATACATTGTCAGACATCGGCAACGTATTCTATTTAATTAAGATATTGTATGTAAATAACTAATGATTAGTTGGTAAGGATGTGTCTTGCTTTGGCACGAATGTGTAGTGCCCGACATGATCTCCCCAAAACCTAGACACAAAGACACAGTTATAAATATCTACACTTATGAATATTCAAATATTTAACATGAAATATATGAGGTAGAGTTTGTATTTTTATGTAGGTATAAAAGTGAAAAATCTTAGAATATTTGCTAAATAAAGATACTATAATCTTCTTGTTGTGAATGTTTTATGATCCGTAGAAGAACACAAGTGTTGAACATGGATAGATACGTTTAAGTGCTGGTCATAACAAATTTTAATAGGGAGAAGTATCCTACATTTGGTTCTTGATAACATAATGAACCAAGAATTAGCATGCCCATACATGGGGAAATCGGACATTAAGGGTCCCTGTCAGAAGCTCCCACCCAACGGAAGTATTAGGTATCAAAATCTGATTAACTCTCAATGGTGGCTTGCATATCCCAAACAGTTATATAAGAGGAAAGGTAGTTACAGAAAAGATATAGTATTATACCCGATTTGGACATGTAAAATTCCCTGTAGGAACTTACTACAGGGACCTCTCACACACAAGCACACATTATTACTAATAGAACCATTACAAGCATATAAGTAGGGTTTAATTACACCGTTAGAACCCCTTATTTCCTTTGAAACCCTTAGAATCCCAAACCCATGCCCACTACATTTCAGCACCAATAATCCTTGAATTTTATTCTCTATTTACTTAAGACATCATACACAAATAAACAACTTGTTACAAGCAAAAGTTCAAGTTTTCAGTTTTAAAGGGAACTGAGATGAACAATTGTCAAGGGCCATGACACTTCAGATACCTCATAAGGCGCATCTCATGGTAGTGTGCACCTCATAAGGGGCTACTAGAGTGATGAATTGAAGAGGGATCACATTATACAGGGGTAAGGAATTGATGGAGACCATGTTAGGATGGTGATGTGTTCAACTAACACCATGGTTGGAGGCATGAGATTGGTTATTGTAGGATCGCTAGAGTAATGATCTACTTAACTTTCTTGGCTTACGAGATATGGACCTGAGATTTATCTTCTTCTTTTTTCCTTCTGACGCTTGGGGATTGGTTTGCAATTCGATTTGATAATAGGGAAGGGCACACCCCCACACCAAACCTTGAAGCAACGAGCAGAAGTGGATATGGGATTTGGGTTTGATGTATAGGCTAACACAAGTTTGTACATGTGGGATGTCGGCTTCAGATCAGTTTGGGTTTGGAATGTCGGAGACATTTTAAGATGTCGAATACACGCACACACACACAAAAGAATGTTCTATTTATATATTAAATGTTCTAAATGTCCTAAAACTAACAACTACCATAATACGAAAACAATTTAAATACAAATAAAATAAAACTACTAACATTAAAATCTTGTATCAAGTAATTTAAGAGTCTAATTGAGTTAAACAAGCAGTTTATTCCTTCAGTCTTAGTTATCTTTTACTCGTTAGAAAATAAATATGAGATTCCATGAAATTTTACTCTACCCACGACTCTATATTCGGGGTTAACGGGTAGGGACTTGTTAACGTTTAAAGGATAGAAAACAAAACCCAAATTTTAACTATATCGATCAATATTAAGTTATTCTGTGTCAAACAACATCCGATATATCAACCGACATTCTATCAAACGATATAAATTGAATATGATGCCGATATGTGGTGTCGTATCCTTGTGAAAATGACATGTCGGCAACATCTATAACACCTGTCTAATGGGGCTCAGTTGGATGTCTAGTTTTCATTCTCTTTGATGGTCATTTCTCCTAGGATGCATTTCCTTTAGGGGTTTTCACCGATAATGAATAATTTATAACTGTGGCAAGCTTGCATCTTGTCGGTAGATCAATATGTTCCCATCTTGGTAATCGGGACTACTACAAAATTGGAACTTTCTCATTGTTGGTTCAAGATGTCATCTTTCATAACAAATCATTTGTTCAAATCATATACATACTATATCTATTATACAAAGTTGAATCATATGATATGAACATTCATGGTATTACTCCATTAAAATCACTAGAAGCAACAACAACAACAAAAAGTCAACATTTTTTATTTTGGGGTTCTTGGGGGTTTAGGGTTAGGGTTTTCTCACCTTGGAAGGCTCGGAGACCTTCTGGAAGTTCTTTACGACGGAGATGATGCGGTTGGCGACTAAGCTGGCGAGAACTCCTGCTAAGTCGATATCGTCATCGGGAAGGTAGGTCGAACTCCTGCTAAGTCGGCGGGAACTCCTCCTAAGTCGTCGATATCGTCATAGGGAGGGAGGGTTGGCTTTGGGGGGAAGGGTTTGGCTGCAGGAGGGAGGGTTTGCTTTTGGGGGGGAAGTAAGGGTTTTTTTTTTTGGTTGCGGGAGGGAAAGGAAGGGGTAGTGTTGGCTATTGGAACACTTTGCTTAGATAGCATATGCACATGTGTGCATCCGGAACAAATTTGGTATATTATAAAAGCGTTCCTAAACAATAATAAAAATCCAAAAATTATAATTAATTATATTAGGAACGTTTTTCTGTTCTGGAACATTTTTATTCCGTTACAACCACTAGGTACAGACAATAAGTGTTCCGAATTAAAAATTGCTTGGTGTTCCAAAATGGCCATTTTGGTGTAGTGTCACCTCTGAGTTGTCTCCCTACATCCTACAAAGCGGAATCTTACATTCCATAAGACTACGCTACCCATCATGTTTACCACGTCCATATTACCTCTGAGTAAACATCCCGTACAGACAACCCCTGAGTTGTCGTACATTAATCGCAGAACTTCCACGTCCACATCACCTCTGAGTAGTTTCGCGTATCCTCCAGAGTCACTCCTACCACGTCCATAACACCTCTGAGTAGGAAGATTCTATCATTTTGAATCCCATATTTGCCATGTCCATATTACTTCTGAGCAAACATGTTGGTTCTTTCAAACTTATTATCTGTACCTACAAACCAAGGTGCGCAAAAGATAATAGGTCCACACAAACCATCAAGTTCATGACAGCAAAAATGAACACATCACAAAAAATTGTGTATTTCTTTATTTCTAAAAAAGGAGAGTAAAGGACTACACCATCCCCAGTAAGAGTTGCAAATACATAAAAAAAAGAGACTACAATCCCTAAACATCCCCAGGATTGGCTGAAAGCTCTTCAATCCGACGCCTCAAGTCTGTCGCCCGAGTCTCCACAGTCGCCAAGACTCAACGTTCAGCTTCTTGACGCATCGCTTCAATGGCCTCAAGAGAAGTGTCATTCTCATGCTTCTCATCCAATTGCTGCCACTGCTGAGCGAAAGTAAGAGCCCGATGGGTGAAAGATGCCTCCTCCTTCTTGAATGCTACGTGTTCAGCCTGGACACGTTCGGCATCTAATAGAAGTCGGGCCCGTTGGTCCTCAAGACGGCGGATCTGGGCATCAATCTCCACGATACTAGTGTCCAACACAGCTCGTGCCTCCACCGTCTTCCGCGTAGACTGAGACAACCGCTCCACTGCAGCTTCAGTCTCAGCCACTTCGCGTTCCCAGACACTCACGGTGGCCTGGTAAGAAGACTCAGTCTCGACGATCAGCTTCTCCTTCTCCGCATCTATCAGGACTGAAAGGTCGTTTCGCTGGATGCACTACAATTCGGAAAGCCGCTGGTCCAACTCAACCACTGAGGCTTCTAGAATGTTGGCCATATGATCATGGCCCTGATGAAGACGGATCAGGTTGATATGAGGCATTGCCAGAGTTTTTGCCGTCGTAAAACTCCCATTGGCGTCCATCACGGCTGATACATCCCTCTGCAGCATTTTATACACTGCCTCGATGATGAATTTCACATATTCATCTGCATCCGCCAGCACCTGCGGCGTCATAGCAGGAGTCGGAGGAGCTGCTTTAGCAGACGGACCGCAAGAAGGCCTGCCTGCCTCAATCTGCGAGGCTGGACCCTCGGTATCGACAGGCACTTCATCAACAGGGGCTTGACTACTAGCCCGATGAGCCAAAGGAACAGAAGAAGCCGGGACAGGCGTCGAGATAGTACCCCAAGTGGAAGGAGCAACAGAGGGTTCCATCAAACCCTTACCCTTCCCAAACTTGGAAGAACCCGCGACGTCAGTGGCCACCTCATCAGCCTCCAACGTGCTATCAGCAGCCAGTACCTCCCCTGGCAGAACGGAGAGATCAACACTTGCCTCCTGACTCGCCCCTGAAGTCAGGACCGCCAGACGAGTCTCCTCATCAAATCCCTCTACGGGGACAGGATCTGTCGCTACCTCCTGATCGGTAGCCACCTCAGCTTCTGCTGCTGAGTCTGGGGTAGGGCTCAGCAATGATGCAGCCGACCTCCCCTCATCATGACAAGGAGGGGAATCAATCCTCTCCTCTGTTCCAATCGCATCTGTTGCCCCCGCAACAGACTCTTGCAACTCTGGAGCGACGTCATCCGAAGACGACGAACTCCACTCTACTTCATCAACACGAAGCCCCGTGTCCGCTGGACCCTCGACGTCCAAGGCCCCCACGGCAGCTGGCACCATCCCGGAAGTTGCTGCAACCTCCGCATCTCTTTCAACAAAGTCTGGAGATACTAAAACCTCCGCAGGAACAACATCTTCAGGATTCTCCTCCATTGGAGACATTACCATCGGAGGAATGCGCTCGTCAGAAGAGCTTGCCACCTCCTTCGGTTTACTGACACCCGGTTTCGAAACACGGGTCTTCTTCTTCGATGATCCCTACAAGAAGAAAAGCACAAGTCACCAAAATGACAAGATGAGCCAAAATTACGGAGGACTCTTTACCTCAGCAAGAGCTGATTCCACTGGCGATACGGACGGCATTCCTGTAGCCTTTGGAGTCGTGGTTTTTCTCGGCCTTTTTGGTACAGACGAACCGGCTTCTGCATCGGCCCGTCTCTTCCCAACAGAGGGATCTCCCACTGATGCTGCAGCAGCAGCCCGATATCCTACCAATTCTGGTGGACGATATGACCGAGCCGCTATCAACATATTCGCCGTGGCCTCCAGCTGAGTTCCAATGATGAAACTAGTCTCCCTATCATAACCAGGAGATACAGTATTCATGGCACAATACAGCTTAGCTGTCGAATACAGGATCTATGGCCGAGGGTTGCGAACGGACGTAGTAAAATGAACACCAGTGCACCCGGTATTGTAATATTGCCAGCCCCGGGCTCTATCCAGCAAACTTCCGATAAATACCAGACTGTTACTGGGATTCCGTAACATTAGCTGGGTATAGCCAAACTGGCAAACGAACCGGCTGGGTAGATATGGCTCCAAATAACACCTATTTTGGTTCCGATAGACCAAGTGAGAAGGCCGAATACTTTGCAACCAACGAAAACCCCATTTCGGCAGAGTAATCGCATCTTCACCTGAGTCGTCTAAATCTTGGTCAGCCTCGAAATCTTTAAAGATGGGGCCGACCTTGATAATCTCCCACCTCTGAATGTAGGACAAAACTCTCCTGCAAACGGGGACGCCAGTGTGTAACCACTTCCTCTTGTAGAAGCGGCGGATAAAGGCATCACCTTCAACATGATCCTCCTTCGGACATGGACTCATCACGTTCGGATGATGCAGAATCAACCACCCCATAAGATAATGGAATGGTAGTTTGGCCCGGGGGAAATTATCGTTTCTACCTCTCCCATGGATCATATCATCAGCAAAGGTCCTCAAACCCCGCAACAGGTTACACACCATCGCGGGGAGGAGAGCCAGAGGACGACCAAATACCAATTTCACGGCGGGCAAAATGAGGTTCCGGTGTACCCTCTCCACAGCACCAGATCCGCCCACAAATACACAATCCCGGAGCCATATCATCAAGTATGCCGTTAACACCGCCTTAGATGACATCCGGTGCGCACAGTGCCAGAAGCAGCTATACGCATTCTCGCCACTCTCATTTGAACGGGGGGCCCTCTCATCTAGCTGGTTCATCTCTGAAGTTACTTCCATAGGTTTCATCCCTTGCGGAGTCGTAAATCGGATCTTCGAGGAATCCGCCAGATCCTGCTTGAAGACGTAATCCCTCCAAGCAGTCACATGAGGCTGAGTCCTGCCTTTGTCCTTCCTTTGCATCAGATAATAATGGCTCGCCACCTCTTTGAAAACAGCCATCATCTCTGGGTCCTTATTTTCTAGAACAAATATCTCTTCATTCGATGGGAAATATTCCTCGTACGGTTCCGAGCCCCAAGGAAGCTTGGACACTTCGTACATCTCATGGAGAGCCAACCCCAACTCCCCCACCGGAGTAAAGAAGGGGCCAGTCTGGGCATTGAACAATTCCAATAGTGTAAGGAACATAGGCTTATTGAGATCCACGCCAGCCTGTGTGGCACGGATAGCGGCCGTCAGCCCAATCTCCTTAAGCTCAGCCTTGAACTTCGAGAGCACCCAAATGGTCAACTCGTCCCACTTCGGCATGTAGTGACACCAACCTTCAACCCTAAAGCCATCTTTCGGATACGTGACCCTCGATGTCAGCATCCGATTTGCAAAGGTTGAGGCACTGAAGGCAAAAGTGTCACTAGGGACTTCACTGTAGAGGCTCCCATGACGCAAAGTTCGGCAACTAAACGAGGGACCGGCTCGCGAAGCGGCCAAGGTATCCCTCTGATTCGAGGTAGCATCAATTGAAAGAGTACCTCCCAAGGCCCTTCCTTGAGAAGGAGTAAGCTCCCAGGACATCCTTCTCTTGGAAGCTAAACGATAGAAGGCCGTTAGCGGCAACTGGCGGTCAAGTTGTCGCATGTACAGAACCATACCTTTTGCAGAGAAAAACTAGTCTTCTTTGATCTTTAGTACCTTCGCCTCGGAAGAGATCAGTCGGTCACCGAACAAAAAGGCAGGTTTTAAGAAAGTCACATCCTCGGATTCAGCAGATTTCAGTTTACCACTCTCCATCATACTCTGAAGGAAAATTGGCAACTGATTCTGGATCTGCAGCATTCTCTCAGGAGGTTGATTCTGTAAGATAGCATCCTTCGCAGGGTTGATAACTGCCTCGTCAAAATCAACTCCCATTTGACAAAAAGAAGCATCCAGAAGGACTTCATTCAGCAAAGGGATTGTCATCAACACTGACACAACAAAAACAAAAGTCAGGCAAAAACCTGTAAGGAGACAAAGTGTGTCAAGCAACCTGGCGCATCATCAGGGTGAAAACCCATGCGCATCAGCTTCGGCGCATCATCAGGGTAAAAGCCCATTCGCGTCAGCAGAAGCTTCAGTGCATCATCAGGGTGTAAACCCATGCGCATCAGCAGTGAGGCTTCGGCGCATCATCAGGAAGTAAACCCATGCGCGTCAGCAGGGAGGCTTCGGCGCATCATCAGGGCGTAAACCCATGCGCGTCAGCAGTTAAACATCGATACATAAAAAGGGCCTAAACCCATGCACGTCGACGGGATAAAACTTCGGCGCATCATCAGGACAGAAGTCCATGCGCGTCGGCAACAAAAGAGTTCGGGCACGCCGTATAACCCAAAGCTCGTCTGAACGAAAAACCAGTGGAAGAGACGACACCCACCCGTCACTGCGGGTCGAACGTCGGCCGGAGTCACAATGGTGACATGAGCATCCTCTTCGACAAACTCCGTCGGCTCTTTTTCCTTGCCAGCACCGTCGCGAGGAGTCTTGGGAGCCATTCCTTGAGAGAAGAAAGCTAGGGTTTTTATGAAGAAGAACTCTAAAAGCAAAGGCAAGGAGAGGAAGAACTTTCTCTCTCTCCATCTCACGCCTATTTATAGGCATGGTCGCACGCGTGAACCGATGAGGTGTGACCTCAGCCGTAGCCTCGAGTTCTGTGAAGAGATAACCGCAAATAAAACCAAAAAGATCATCATTAATCTTTCTTGGTTATCGAGGCGTAATCATTTGCATTTACTGAGTGGAGTATGCGCCCCATCACTGATACGCGGATGCACTCGAACAGATATGTGCCCCAACAGTCATGCGCCTCGACTGTCATGCTTCTTATTCAAAGTATTCCAAAACTTGTCCAAAAGTTTTGAAAACTTTGAAGGGGTTCTTGTAGAAATATGGAATTACAGGACCAGAAATCCTATGCGCCAAACCCTACATGCGCCAGAGAGCTTAGACAAAGTACTTCACACAGCAAAAACAACAAATATAGACATCGAAAGAGGACTTTTTATTACATATAAAAGTCTATTACATATCTAGAAAAGGTTGTACAAAGGAGAACTTCTACAAAAAGAGAAGACCCTAAGTCTACAGCCAGGCGCGGGGATCACCATGCTCCCTCAGCAGGGCGCATCCCACCATGCGCCCTCAGCGGGGTGCATCCTTTCAGCAGCTCAGTTATGTGCATCCTCAGTTACGTGCATCCCTTCGGCAGCTCAGTTATGTGCATCCCTTCAGCAGTCCAGTTATGTGCCGCTCTTCCAGCCAGGCTCACCGCCGTCTAAATGCTTCGACTAATGAAGCATTTATTGAGCAGAACGAGGGTGGCAATCAACCCTCTAGCTGGAGGAAGTGCTCCCCAAACCGAGGAAGAGAAGAGCACCGCAAGCCAACCTGTGGCCATGGGAGGCTTCGAAAGAGCCTCCAAAGGCGAAGGAAGACCGTAATCGAAACCGCGGCTAAAGGAGCAGCTTTCAACACAACCAGAATGGACGACACCCATTTTGAAGGAAGAAAGAGCCCCCAAAGCCACATCACCACAATTCCGATCTGCGGCTCTTCCCACATGACGGAGACGAGGCTCGGGCATCCCTATCTTTGGATGCAACAGGCACCTTCTGCCTGCCTCAGAAGCCCTCGACTCTGACTTTTGGATGTAACAGTCACCTTCAAGTGCATCAAGAAAGACATTACGTCGCATCTTCACCCTCGGGAGCATCTCATCAACAGAATGCATCCGAGTAAACAAGTTCATGTCGGAAGAACGTGAGAGAACGAGAAGCAAACTCTCTCCATGCCACTATTTATAGGCCGGGCAAATCAAACCCATGCGCCAAGTGGATGGCTCTCCGAATTCCATACAATGAATTTGCATTAAATGGATGAACCGGACGCTTCGAATTCAGCCAAGTCAAAACGGCTATTTAAAGCATTCGAAGATCGTAACAGTCGTACCATTAAAGACGTGTTACGAAGCGGATGCGCCGGCCAGACAGCGCATCACACAGACGCGCCCTTCAAACATCAAGGCGCATCAACAGACGCGCCCCTCAGCACCAAGCGCCTCACAGGGATGTGCCCCCATGAGTCCCCATACGCCTAGTGGAATGCCGATCGATGTGCCCACTCAGCTGTCCATCAAATATCAAAAACATTAAATGCTGAAGTCTGACACAGTTGGCAGCACGCTTCCCGAAGACTGAACAGTTGACAACTTTTTTAGAAAATGAAGCGTCGCCAATGTCAGCATCATCATTACTTTCCTTGGGCGGTTACAAGCCACGTGGCCGCCTAACCACTTGTATGCGCCTCCGCGGCCATGCGCTCGAAGCTCTGCATGCGCCTCAAAAGCCATGCGTCTCAGACTTTCTCTCTGATCCCTAAAGACAGAAGTAAAGTAACTACTGAAGCTCTGTATGCGCCTCAAAAGCCATGCGCCCCAGACTTCTCTCTGATCTCGAAAGACAGGAGTTAAGTCATTACTGAAGCCTCGTATGCGCCTCAAAAGCCATGCGCCCCGAATGGTTCGTGACTCCCAAAGGTTACGAGCCAAAGCCTCCTCATGCGCCCAATCCTAGGCGCATCCTACCAGATCATTCCCCATCAAATTTGAGATCTCTGAGCCATGGGTCGATGACACGTGTCCTTTGACTCAACTCACCCAAGATCTCAGCAACAGAAAGATCTTCTCCTCTGCTACGTGCCAGCTCACAATAGCAGGATGAAGAATTCAACCCCTCAATCAGGGCGCAGCATCCATCAGCAATTACTACGTGGCGTCCCCGCGTCCAGGCGCATCCTACATATGCGCGCATGAGTAGCCAGCCTGCAAAGCTATAAATAAAGGGATCATTTCCTTCTCATCCACGGACAAAAAAAAATGAACGAACACACCACCAGAGAGGCAGATACAGACACTCAACGTCTTCCTCCTCTCAGTAAGCTCCAGCACCCAGAGCAATCCAGAACTTCAGAGAACCGATAACCGTCGTCAGATCGTCAACGGAGTCAACGCATTACCACTCACTCCATCGGCACAAGGGACCTAGATAAACAAAAGTGTACTCCTAGGACTACATCTAAGTCCTATATTGTAACACTGTTCTGTTTGTATTGAAATTTGCAATAAAAGAATTTAATGGCAAACACATACAACTGGGCAAGGACGGAGACATGCGGCTAGAAGGGCAAGGACGCATGCGGTCCCAAGAAGTTGGGTCTCATGCGGCCAGCAGAGGGAGTCGGGTTCATGCGGCTGACGGGAAGCAAGTCCATGCGGGTCGGGGGAATTAAGAGCCCATGCGGCTCGGAACAAGAGCAGCTCATGCGGCTGGGAAGAGAATAGTCCATGCGGCTGAATAGGGTCAAGCGCATGCGGCTAAAAGGAAAAAGCTTATGCGGTTGAAGGGTATCAGTCATATGCGGCCAGCCAGAACATTTTATATGGCTGGGAAGAAGGGCTCTCATGCGGCTGGAACGGACTCGGGTTCATGCAGCCCGCAGAGCAAAGGGCTATGCGGCTGAATAGAGTCGAGTCCCATGCGGCCAGGGGATAAAGGAATTTTATGCGGCTGGGAATGAACTTCTCATGCGGCTAGACTGGGAAGCTCAGTCATGCGGTTAAGTAAGAAGAACTACATGCGGCTGGAAGGAATACTTGTCGCATGAACTTGTCATGCGGTCAAGTGCTACCATGCGGCTCGGAACTGTGCTTCTTCTTCCAAATTTCCGAGAAGAAGTACAATATGAAGCCATGGCTTCCAAGCTGCATAAAACCTTCATCCGGAGTCCAAATCTGAACCTCCATAAGTCAAAACGGGGCAGAATGAAATGCTCTACAACATGGAACCATCAAAACTTGACAATAACAAGATTAAGTAGATCAAAACCCCAGATTTCCAAAAATAATATAAACTTAGATCTACAAGTATCTGGCCATGGAAAGTAAAAATGCCAAGTACTAAAGTAAGTTAAAATGCTATAAGGAAGAGAATGAAGCAATAAAATTGGAGTTCCTTTATGAAGCAAGTTGCACTTGTCTAGACCCCTCTCTCTCTCTCTCTGGTAGGTGAAGAAGTAATAAAGGAAAGAAGAGAGTAATGAAGAGAGAGAAGGAAGAATGGTTAATAAATACTAAAGGTGGTGGTAGGTAGGGGTTCATCCTTGGTTCATAATGAACCAAGGCAAAACCAAGCCAAGCCGAACCAACCCAAGAATAAACCAAGCCATGAAGGAAGCTAAGCAAGAAATCATGCAATACAAGATAAAATACGTACACGTATTCCAAAAATATGTAACACGAACCACAGGCATTACAGATACAGAAGATATCCCGACAATGAACTAATATCAGAGAATGTACTCGCCTGCGGTCCTGAGCTGTCAAATGGGGTCGATGCTCAGAGTGATGTCACAAACCTAAAGATGAGATATATATAAGCTAATTATGGTTCAACAATGTTAGGCATGATTATATAGTATAAGCTATGTAATCTAGGTCAAACTCAGTCAACTAAGTCAAATAGGTCACATAAAGTCAAACTAGGTTACACAAAGTCAAACTAGGTTCAAACTAGGCTAATAGTTGACTCACAGTTGACTTTTGGTCAAAACAGTCAAATTTGGTCAATTGAGGTTAAAACTAGTCTAAGTATCATATTTCTAACATTTACCTACCAAGATACCATATATCTTGGTCAAACAGGATCAACTCTAATCTAAGAATTAAAATATCAAGTTGTACCTCGTTATTCGTACATCGAAACCAACAACATGCAAATCGAGATAATATAATCAACGGTAAGGTTAATAATCTTATCATAGTGATCCACATGGCCATCTTGTCAATTTCAGCGATGTGAGATCACTGGAATCGACTGATCTCAGTTTCGTTGCACTAATTCCGAAATACGAACATAATAAGAATTAATTATAATAAAAGGTGATACATAGAGAAATATCTACAAATATTGTCAGATGATGAAACAAATATCACCAACGTGTCCAGAATGGTCAAATCAGTTAGGATAGCCTATCAATAAGTCCAATTTAGACACATGGGCAAAAAGATAATTTCGAATAAAAACGGTGTCCTTGTCGGACCTGCTTTGCACCGAAAAATGTGCAAGGATACTAGTCCACTAAAGCAAACAAGTTATATTTCCATGAATCCAGAATGACGATACGAACCCAACGGTATATCCAGAATTGGATTCCGTTGACCCGATCTCAAATTGGTCCGTTGAACAGGACATTAAAATTCCGATTTGCATGAAAAAGCGTGTCGGAGCCAATGTCCTCAAAACTCAACAAATTATATGTCAATGAGTTTAGAATGAAGATACGAACTCAAGGTATATCCAGAATTGGATTCCGTTGACCAGATCTCAAATTGGTCTGTTGACCAGGACATTAAAATTCTGATTTGCACAGAAAAGCGTGCCGGAGCCAATGTCCTCAAAACTCAACAAATTATATGTCAACGAGTCCAGAATGACGATACAAACTCAAGGGCATATTCAGAATTGGATTTCGTTGACCCGATCTCAAAATAACCCGTTGACTCAGACTTTGGGGCCCGCTTTGCACCGAAATGCGTGCCAGGGCCCACGTCCTCCAAATCTAACAAACTTTATATGAATTTGTGCCAGAACGACACCACGAATCTACTGGTGGTGTCGGAATTGAAATCCGGAGTCCCGGGTTCAAAATAGAATTTTACAAGTTGGAAATTATGATATGCACAGGAACTGGTGGCACTCCAAACGGAACTGCGATGGCGAAGATACGAGCCGACGAAGTTGGCTCCACAAAACTGTCCAAAAATAGTACAATTTAAAGTGTCAACTTGGCGGCCAATTTTGATGTATCAAACGACAAAATAAACGGATGAAACTTGAGGGAGAGGTAGAGATATATACCGAAATTGTGACGAAACAAAGAGTTCGTCGATCCAACGGTCGGATTTCTCGAAAAATATACGCGAATTCGCTGCGACGGAACGCCATTCTGAATTCCATTTCGAGCACGTCACGACGGAATTTCGTGCAAAATGCATGAATAGCCTACGTATCACATCGGGGAGGAAGAGGACGACGAGGGGGAGTTCACCGGAGGGTGCGCCCGGAGTCAGGGGGTCCATGCGGCGGCGGGGCGGCACACGGTGGCACGGTTGCTGCTGCTGCCTTGCGCTGCTGCTGCTGCCTTATGCTGTTGCTGATGGTAGGGCACGGCAACATGGCGGCGGGGCGGCCAGTGTTTGCCAGCGACGAGGAGGAGGAAGGAAGAAGGAGTGGTGGTGGTGGCTATGGGGTTCGTGGTGGTGGAGGTGGTGCTCGTGGTGGTGATGATGATTGGTGAGAATGTTGGTGGTGGTGTGGATGATGGTGATTGTGGTGTTGAGGAAGAAATGAAGAAGAGGATGAGGGAATGAGAGGTGTCAGCCATGGGGAGGAAGGGAGTGGTGAAGGAGCTGTTGTTAAATGAAGGAAAAAGAAAAGAATGTGAGTGTTAGACAAGTAGGGGGAGAGAGAGTGTGTGGATTAAATTTAGGGTCGGCCAAGAATTTAAGGGTGTGGGAGTGAGTGCCTTATGGAAATGTGTGGAGTGGATGAGTTGGGGTTGAGTCAAAGGCTAGGATTTTGTGTAACTATATTAAGTTATATCTTAGGAATTAAATCAATTGAGTTCTCCCTTAAATATTTGGAATGGGAACACTAGGTGTTTGGTATTTTGTAGGAGAGTGCGGGTGTGGGTGTTCATGAGGGGTAACATGAAGGTTAGGTTGGGTTCGTTTGAGTCGGGTCGGGTCAAAATCGGGCTTGGTACAATAAATGGTTTAATTTTAGATATTTATGATCATGGGTAAATAAGTAGCATACGAGAGCTCAATTAAATGGGACACAAGTGTCATGCGGGTAGTAGGCTTAATGTGGGCCGTGTCTATATTTTGGGTCGACAGATTTGGGTCGAAATGGTGTCCCCAATTTGAATCGGAAATAAATATGACTCCGTGGAATAAATTTAAATTGGGTCTCGTGTCAGGAAAGTTGTACAAAGCAAATAAAGCACAAGATGGTGTGTCTGAGTGGGACACGAAGGTCTTGAGTGTAGGGTGTCTCGAGTAGATCATGTATGAGAAGTTGGTTTCGAGAAAATGACTAGTCTTATGCTCATAAATTAAAAGTCACGATAACGTGCATATGATGATCAAAGATAAAAGTGAAAATTTAATTAATAATTATTCAACGATCAATTGGTCTAAATTGACCTGAAGTTGTGTCAAGCAAAAAGAGTATAAGGGATAAGTTTGAGTGGCACATGATATATCAAAATAAAGATAATCTTGTCTACTACAAACTCATGAAGAAAGTTTCCAGAGATTGGCATTTCTGACGCTCCAGATAGTCAAAGTCACGGAAAAGAACATTAAATAAGAAAATAATAATCAAATAACAATATTTATTAAAAATAATTGATTTAGAAAATAAAAAAAATAACCCTAAAATTTCAGTAGGCTTACAAGAATGAATGTACAAAGGAGCTAAAAAGTCTTAAATAACGAGAATATAATGTACGAAGGAGTTAAAAAGTCCAAAGAACAATGTATATAATAGTAGTATATATGCACGTGTGTTACACGTATTTTGATTAAAAAAATTGTACTTAAAAAGAGCAAAAGATACTATAACAACAAACTAATTTTTTTTTTTGAAAAATTCTATATATAATTAGAAGATGAAGTTTTCTCAAAAAATATATAAAGTAGTTTAGATTATAGTAAAGTATGCATAATATGGTTAGGCTCCATCAATTTTTCTATACATAAAAAGTGCAAGGAAACACTTTCTGCAAACATTTCAAGGATGGTGAAGTAGTTAAAAAAGTACTTTAATGTCATGACCATGTAGCTAGTCCTATTCAACCCAAAGTCTGGCATCTAAAGCCAACTCCTATAAGTCTTCTTTTCCATCTCCATCATGTATAATTGTTCATCAATAATTCTAGGGTAAAGTGCATTTAAACCCCCCCAGATGTCACGAAATGGCAAATAAAGACTTACTGATTTAGAAAACCCAGATAGAGACAAAAATGCTTAAAACACCCCCTAATCCCACTTTTCTGTTAACCGCTGTTAACTTTTGGGTGAAATGACCCAACTACCCCTGCCATATAACCAAAGGAGTGGACCGACGTTTCATTCTCAACTCTCTCTCTCTCTCTCCCGTTCTCAATTCTTCTCCCCCGTTCCAAACCCTAAATCTCTTCCCAAACCCTAAATCTCTTCCCAAATCCTAAATCGATTTGCAAACCCGAAGTCGATTTGGTAACCGACGTTTCATTCTCAAGTCTCTCTCGCTGCTGTTGGTCGATCGGAGTGGAGGTCGGAGTGCAGGTCGGACTCGAGATCGGAGTGGAGTATTTTCGTACTGGTACTTTCTAAAACCCTAGTTCTCAGAATTTTACTACACTTTCTCTGAATGTCTGCATGATGTCTGTATGTAGTGTCTGTCTGTAGTATGAATTTGTTGAGAAAAATGTCTGCATGATGTCTGTATGATGAATTTTTGTAAATGTCTGCATGATGTCTGTATGTAGTGTCTGTCTGTAGTATGAATATGTTGAGAAAAATTCATGCATGAGAAAAATTCATGCATGATGTCTGTCTGTAGTATGAAAATTTTGAGAAAAAATGCACGAATGATCTCTGTATGTAGTGTATGACTTGTTAAATTTCTGTATTTCTAACCCTAACAAATATACTACAGACAGACATCATGCAATGGGGAATTTCTGTATTTGTTGAGGAAATTGCATGCATGATGTCTGTTTGTACTATATGAGTTGTTAAATTTGGTAATTTTTGAGGAAAATGCATGAATCATGTCTGTCTGTAGTATATGAGTTGTTAAATTTAGTAATTTTTTGAGAAAAATGTCAGCTTTCATGCATGATATGTGGTGTTGTTTGTAGTATATGATCCTTGTATGTAGGTAGGATTAAATATAGATGAATTTATATTAAAGTAGTCGTTTGTTATCCCTTTCTTTGTCTATACATTGTTTAATTTATATTGAAATAGTTAAATTTATATTAAATTAGTTGACTTTCTGTTTGTCTATACATTTTTGTTTCTACATTAATTAGTTGTTTGTCTATTTGTCTGTTTGTCTATATGTTTGTCTCTATGTTGTCTATATGTTGTCTATTTGTTTATATTGTCTGTTTTTCTATATGTTTGTCTATTTGTCTGTTAGTTATCTTATATATGTTGTTGCCTGTGTGTGTGTGCAGAGGGATTAATGGATACGAAGTATGTTGTTAATATATTTGTGGGGGGAGATTTTAGTGTTGAAAGGAGAATTAGAGGCAGATGGAAAGTCTACCAGATTTGTGAGGGTGTTCTACACTTTGAAGGCTGTGATGAAGGGTTTTAAGGAAGGTTGTAGACCATTTATTGGTTTGGATGGGTGTTTTCTGAAGACTGAGTACAAAGGGCAACTTCTTAGTGCAGTGGGAAGAGATGCTAACAACAGTTTTTTCCCTATTGCTTGGGCTGTTGTGGAGATAGAAAATAAGGAAACTTGGAACTGGTTCATGGATCAACTATTGGATGCACTTGGCATGGATGGAAATACAATTACCTGGATTTCTGATAGACAAAAAGGCCTACTGTATATTTTTCACAATCTTCTTCCTAATGCAGAGCATAGATTTTGTGTTAGGCACATATATGACAATTTCAAGAAGAAACATCCAGGGTCCAAGTTGAAGTATCTTTTGTGGGAAGCTTCAGAGGCATACACTTTAATTGATTTTGAGAAAGCAATGAATAAGATCATGAAAGTAAGTAAGGAGGCCTATGAATGGTTAGACAAACTTCCTGCAGGCCAGTGGTCAAAGCATGGGTTCTCAATAAATTCTAAGTGTGAGCTGTCAAGCAATAATATGTGTGAGTCATGGAATAAGCACATATTGAAAGCAAGGGACAAGCCCATTATCTGTCTTCTAGAAACTATAAGAAGATTGCTCATGGTAAGGTTCCATGAGAAGAGAGAAAGAATGGGAGCTCATGATGGGGTCATTGTTCCTAAAGTAATGAAAAAACTTGAAGAAGCCAAAGAGGGTGCAAAAAAATGTATGGTTATTACTTCTGGGTTCAATAAATTTGAAGTGAGCCAGAGAGGACTTAATGAGGCAGTGGACTTGGAAGCAAAGAGCTGCAGCTGTAGAGTTTGGTAACTCACAGGTATTC
The DNA here is from genome assembly GCA_029216955.1 of Iris pallida. Lineage (NCBI taxonomy): Eukaryota > Viridiplantae > Streptophyta > Magnoliopsida > Asparagales > Iridaceae > Iris > Iris pallida. The sequence continues at coordinate 91,266 of JANAVB010039212.1, read as the reverse complement.
TATGTGACCATGCAGCTGCATGTATCAAGAAGAAGAGGCACTCTATTGATGACTATGTAGACAAGTGCTATCACAAGTCTACTTACTTGAAGGCTTATGCAGAGATAATCAACCCTCTCTCAATGAGGAATCTAAGACAACTTAAAAATGTTGTACCCATGATACCTCCTGTGATCCATGTCCAAACTGGGAGAAGGCAAAAGAAGAGAAAGAAACAAGATGATAAAAGAATGGCTAAGAAGGATAGTGGAAATGTCATGACTAGAGCCACTGTCACCTGTGGCAATTGCAAGCAGTTAGGACACAACTCAAGAGCATGCCCAAATCCTTTCAAGGAGAAGGAGAGAGTGCCAAAAGGCAAACCAGGTAGGCCTAAGCTACCAAGGTCATCTCTACATGCGTGTGTTGGTAATCCAACACCACATGTTCAAGGAAATGTGGACCATAATTCTGAAAGTGTTGCAAGGGGGGAGAGTGTTAGCTCCCAAAGGTATGTATTTGCATTTTAATCATTTTAAATTTGTTACTCATTTTTAATTGTTGTTTGTCTATACATTTGTCTCTCATAGGTTGTAGACAAGGACAGGGTCCTTATCATTTTGGTGACCCTATTTGAAATGTGGCAATGATGAATTCGAGTTATATGAGTATATAGATATATGTGGCATTGATTAATTGGGATCCTTTATGCTCTGTTTGTGGGGTCTTTATCATTTTGGGGCTCTGTCTGTGGGGAGCATGATGTTGTCCCTACCTGTTTAAGTGGGGTGCTCTGTCTGTGGGGAGCATGATGTTGTCCCTACCTCATTTTGTCATGCTAAATGTTGCTGTGGGGTCTTTATCATTTTGGTGACCTGTTATCCTTTACTCACTAACTCATCTGAGCCACTGTCCCTACCTTATTTTGTCATCCTTTGTGGGGTCTAAATGTTGCTGTACGAGGCACTATTATTTTGGTCTTGCTGCTGTCCCTACCAAGGTTTATCATGCTACACATGTTCATAACACTCCTTCATTTCAGCACCTTCCCTAACTATTCTTCCTTTTTTCCTGCAGTATACAAGCACTCTGAATGTTGCTGTAGGAGGCACTATTTTGGATGTGCAGCTTTTGAACTCTTAAGAAATGAATGAAATGAATGGATGTAATGTGTTTAAGTAGTTGTCTCACATGTTCTTGTACAAATGGATGAAATGTTGTTGAAGAAAGTTTATATTGTGCTGGATGAAGAAAGTTTATATTGTTGAAGAAAGTTTATATTGTGAAATGAATGGATGAACATTGCCACCGCCTCTGTCGATCCTAAAATAAATTGCAACATATGTATGTTGAAGCATGGTCTGGGTTCAGTTGCTGCTACCGCCTCTGTCGATCCTCTTGGAATAGGCTGTAAACCTTGGCCTCGATGCTCCTTTACTTCTTTCATTAAATTCCACATTAGAATTTGATAGTGTTCTGAAAGTTTCTCATCCTCCCATAGTAGAAAACCACAAGAATTTGTTGGAAAATTTGCACACCCGTAAAATCTTCTTCCAGGATTGGTTGGTGTCCATGAAGTCTTCAGTGGACTAATTAATCCACAATAGCAATAAATTGTTCTTCCGTAATTCCTATTTGGACGTCTTGAGAATGAAGATTGAGAGCTACTGGCCATAATTTGCAGTTGGATTGGAGATCTGTAGGTAAGAAAAAATTTATAGAAAATAAGTAAAATAAAAAGGAATAAAAAAATGTTATTTTTCCTACAGCCTACCGGATTAATATATAGAAAATATAAAGTGTGTGTTTTAAGTGTAATGTTTCAAACAAGTTTCCACTATCCTATATATAGAGAAGGAATGGAATAGGCTGCTGTCCCCAACGGTCAAATGGAGGGTTATTTTGGAGAGTAGAATAATTTCTCCCTCCTAAATTTGGGTGCTAACGGCTACTTCTGACGTTATTTTGACGGAAAGGGGTATTCTGTTCAAAACCGGGTTTGCGGGGGGTGTAAACTGCATAAGTTTTCTAAAAGGTCTAATTTTGCGAACGATGCAACTCTAAGGAGGGTTTAAATGCACTTTACCCATAATTATCTCATAGTCTTCAACGTGTGAATTCTCCAACTCAGCAACATTTCGTTCCAAGCATCATCATTTGATTATTTGTATTCCGGAGGAGGAGATGGTTTTGGCATATTTGGTTCTTTAAAGCTTGGCGCATCCCTTGACAAACCTAGCACTTGGGAACAACCGAAGGTATTAGCTTGATGAATCTTGCCTCTCTCTTACTGTGGAAGAACTTGAGGATAGGCTTTGGCATCACTAAGTTTATTGTTGTGGAACAATCCAAGGTATCGTTGATTCTGGTTATGGAGAAACCCTAGGTATGGACTTGATAAGCATCTGCTGGTTCCCAAACTTCACCTATATCGTCGCCACCTTCCCCTCCAACCTACCAACATCCTACGTCAGTGCTTTGTATATGCAGCTGCTTTCCGACGGATTGAAGTAGAGGCGGGCGAGGCCTTGTCGGACACCATTGATTATAGACCGAACACGTTACCTTCTTTCCCTGCAAATTGGAATATACATACACACACTCATCAAGCAATTACATTATTTTCTCAGCTATCTAGTTGTTGGAGTCCAGTCTTGATTTGCTGTTATGTTATTTTAGATATAATATGATTCTTATTTTAGGGCTCCTATTTAGGAAATTATATTATGATCTAAAATATAGGAAATTATATTATGATCTAAAATAGGATGCTGACTGGAAATTGCTGAGAAACCCAATTTCGGGATGGACTTTTATGAAATGCCCACCCGCTGGAAGAGTTTTATGAAATGCCCAGAATTAAGTATTTTCACGTTAAATATTCCAAGATTCCCTTTTAGATGCCATCCGCTGGAAACTGCTATTTTTATAATACCGAAACTACCCCTCCGCGCGAATTGGTCATCTATATGTATTTGAATTCAAAAAACTCAGATCTGGATTGCGATTTTCGTCTTCTTCTTCTTCACGAAAAATCTGAATTCCATTGCTCTCATCTTCAGCAGAGATCGCAAAGATCGTTCGTAGTTCGGTGTGCTTTTCTTCGGTCGAACTCAGATCATCGCTCGTCATCATCATCACCATCATCATCATCTTCATCGACGTCAATTGTGGAGAGAAGATCTTTCTTCTTCTTTTCCATAAGAATTATCATCGTTTTGAAAGAAGAACGAAACTCTTTATTCCTGAAAAACTAAATTACACGGAGAATGGCCATTCTCCTACGTTTTAACACTGGAAATGACCATTCTCCGTGTAAATTAACACGGAGAATGCCATTCTCCGTTTAATTTAAAACGGAGAATGACATTCTCCTGCGTTTTAACACTGAAATGGCCATTCTCCGTGCTAAATTACACGGAGAATGACCATTCTCCGTTTTATTTAACACGGAGAATGACCATTCTCCGTTTTATTTAACACGGAGAATGACCATTCTCCGTGTAAATTAACACGGAGAATGCCATTCTCCGTTTTATTTAAAACGGAGAATGACATTCTCCGTGTTTCTAATACGGAGAATGGCCATTCTCCTGCGTTTTAACACTGAAATGACCATTCTCTGTGCTAAATTATACGGAGAATGACCATTCTCCGTTTTATTTAACACGGAGAATGACCATTCTCCATTTTATTTAACACGGAGAACGTCATTCTCTGTTTTATTTAAAACGGAGAATGCCATTCTCCTGCATTTTAACACTGAAATAACCATTCTCCGTGCTAAATTACACGAAGAATGCTATTCTCCGTTTTATTTAACACGGAGAATAACATTCTCCGTTTTATTTAACACGGAGAATGACATTCTCCTGTGTTTTAACACTGGAATGACCATTCTCCGTGATAAACTACACGGAGAATGGCATTCTCCGTGTAAATTAAGACGGAGAATGCCATTCTCCGTGTTAGTAACACGGAGAATGTCATTCTCCGTGTAAATTAAGACGGAGAATGACATTCTCCATGTTACTAACACGAAGAATGACTACCCTCATGCGAAATTAACATTTTTCGTGTTCTAACACGGAGAATGACCATTCTCCTGCATTTTATGGTCAGCTGAAACTTTGGAGAGCCATAACTTTTGACTGGGAGGTCGAAACGAGGTCCCGTTTGTCGCAAAATGAGCGTATCGTCGAGGAGACTGAAAGAAACAGCTTCATCGTTAGACGGCCTTTCAAAATTTTAGAATCGCAAAAAAATGATGTTTGGACCTCCGTTTTAGCACTTTTGCCGTTTGTCCCGGTCTTTCCGAAATTTTCCGACGAGTTTTTGAAGATTTTTGAGGGAGAAAACCTAGATTCGAAAGTGAGCAGCGTATGGAAGAAGTTGAAGTATCGAAATATTTTTTTAAGAGCAGTTTCGTGGGTGTTTTCAATAAATTAAAAAGAAGGGCAAAATGGTCATTTGGAACCCGCTTTGGATAAGTTTCTCTAATTCTGGGCACGCCATGAAAGTTTTTTTAGCGGTGGATTTTACATAAAACTTTTTTAGTTTTTGGGCATTTCATAAATCCTCCCAAATTATATTATGATCTAAAATAGGATGCTGATGGAATATTTTAGGTATAATAGGATTCCTACTTTATTCCTATTTAGGAAATCATATTATGACCTCAAATATGATTTTCTCATATGGGGTGAGCGTGAAGGCACAAAGCATAGCACAAAAGTTGAGATTCAATGTGCTCGTCGACAGGAGATCTAAGAAAAAGATCGCAGTTTCCTCTTAGGACTTCGTCATACAAGATAGAAGGAAGAAAATGTCTAATCGATGAGTCATCAACGTCGGTTAGGAAGATTGCTATGGGTTGGTGAGCGAGTTCAATTGTAATATCTCTTTCTTTTCTTCCTAAGTGTGGTGAGGGGGTTGAACCTATTAGAACAAAGGGTTCAACATCATTTTTTGTCAATCTTGTAATTTAATGTGAGTTATAGAGATTAGAATTTGTCCAGGTGAATAGTTACCACCATGTACTTGTCTTTATCTATGCTTGGTATCCGTTAGACAGAAGTTTGTTATTTTAGGTGGGTTGATCAAAGTTTTCATTGCGACAAGTCTCAAACTCGATATCGGAGCGCAGGAAGGCGTATCCGATTTCCAACATCTGGTACTAGAGCAAGGTTGGTTCATTCTGGTCTGATACTAACATCTGGTATCAGAGCTTTCAAGGTTCTGCCAACCATGTCTATGGAACAGATGAATACTCGTATGATCACCCTCACAGGGGAAAATTAGATAATTTAGAAGCCAAGAATAGTAGATTTACTATGGTTCAAGGACTTGCATAGTCCGTTGGAGGACGATAATATAAAGCCATTGGATAAAGTTATTGACGAGTGGAAACAATCGGATCGGAAGGCCGTTGGATTCATCTGCTAATGGCTGGACGACTCGGTGTTTCACCACGTGTCCCTAGAGAGTTCGACAAAAGCATTATGGGAGAAGTTGCGTTCGTTGTATGAAAGGAAGACAGTTGGCAACAAGGCATTTCTTATTCGCTAACTCATCAACTCAAAGTACACGGAGGGTGTTTCGGTGGCACAACATCTAAATGAAGTCCATGGTATCATTAATCAGCTGTCTGCGATGAAGATGGTGATTGATGATGAGCATCGGGCCCTACTACTTTTGATTTCTCTACCGAAAAGTTGGGAGACGTTGGTGGTGTCGGAGAGCAACTTCACATCGGATGGAGTTGTCACGATAGAGGCAGTCAAAAGTAGCATTTTGAATGAGGAGATCCGGCACAAGTAAGTTGAATCGTCACAGGAGTCTGCTCTGGTGGCTTTCCATGGGAAGAAAAGGCTCAAGTCACAGGTGAGGACATAGGGGAGTTCTTGGGATCTTGCGATTGTAGACCGCAAGGAGGGCTACTATCACTGTGGTGAAATGGGTGATATCAAAAGGAACTGTATGAAGCTCAAAGCTGAAAAGGCCAAATTCAAGGACGATCAGAAGGATCTCACAACAATGGAAGATATCATCATCATAGTGACCGACGCAGAGAAACCTTGTGGCATATGTCATGACGACGACTGGGTCATGGATACGGGGGCGTCGTATCATGCCACTCCGTAAAGGAGAATCTTTACGTCATACCGTGGCAGCAAGTTTGGACGTGTAAAGATGGGTGACAAGGAGACTACTGCAGTTGTAGGCATTGGTGATGTGCACTTGACGACGAAGTTTGTTAAGAAGCTCATCCTCAAGGGTGTACGACATGTACCAAATTTGTGCTACAACTTGGTTTCAGTAGGAAGGCTGGCAGTTGATGGTTGTCATCGTTTATTTGGGGACAAAGATTAGATGCTTGCAAAGGGTTCCCAACAGCTGGCTCGAGGAGATTTGTGTTGTGGCATATACAAGCTCAAGTCGCTGAGTTGTACAGGTAGGCCACAAACATCGGATGGAGGCTCAAGGGGTGTTCGACAAGAGTTGGATCGTCGAAAACTTGTTGAGGTGGATCTTCGAGATGTTTTGAGGGTTACGAATGATTCGGTTCGTCGAGACAAAGCGACGAATGGAGGTGAGTCAAAGATTTAGGGCCAGCCTGCCAGTCTCATGATAGTTGGTCAGTCTCCAAGTGGGGGTTGCTCTACGGATCCGGTTTTGACGACGGATGGTTTGCCAAAGCTTCCCAGGACGACATTGGTTTCAGTAGTTCAAAACTAGGAAGGAGATCAAGGTTTGCAGGAAACTCAATCTACGACAAGTGTATCTCCAATCACATAGTTTAGGAGGAGCTGTGGGTCATCGATGGCATGCACAGTGCATAATTTTTTGCTCAATGATGCATGTATACGGTAGAGATTTAGTGTCGGACACGGTGGGAAGGTTCAAGAGTTCGAATCTCATGAGGACTGTACCGTCCGTTTGGTTGGGCCAGCCAAGGGTAAAGAAGCTCGACAAACGATAGCACGTTCCGGTGGAAGACAAAAGTAGGGGACTGGCAGTCGAGACTTGTGGTAAGGTTGACCGTCAGGGACTTCGGTCTTGATCATGTTATAGATATTGGCAGGATCCTAGTGGTACAGTAGGTGCTATGCATGGCAGCTAGCATCGGCGTGACGGTAGAGGAGCTGAAGATGAAAAAAGATGCAAAGCAGCTCGGGGGATCGAATATCAGTAGCATGGAGGAGCATAAACTCTGTCGCGAGGCGACAAGCATGGAGTCCACTTGAGGAGCCATGGGGTTAATATCCTCTCATCAAACTGGAGGGAGAGATTTTTGGAGTCCAGTCTGGATTTGGTGTTGTGTTATTTTAGATATAATATGATTCTTATTTTAGGGCTCATATTTAGAAAATTCTATTATGATCTAAAATAAGATGCTGATGGAATATTTTAGGTATGATAAGATTCCTATTTTATTTCTATTTAGGAAATTCTATTATGACCTAAAATATGATTCTTTCATCCTATATATATGGGGTGAGGGTGGAGGCACAAAGCATAGCAAAAATGTTGAGATTCGAGGTGCTCGTCAATAGGAGATCTAAGAGAAAGTTTGCACTTTACTCTTAGGATTTCGTCATACAAGATAGAAGAAAGAAGAGATCTAATCGAGGAGTCGTCAACTTTGGTTAGGGAGATTGCTATGGGTTGGTGAGAGATTTCAATTGTAATATCTCTTTTCTTTCTTGAGTGTGGTGAGGGGGTTGAACTTATTAGAGCAAAGGATTCAACATTGTTTTCTATAACTTGTAATTTCATCTGAGTTATAGAGATTAAAATTTGTCCAGGTGAATAGTCACCGTCATATACTTGTCCATATTTGTGCTTGGTGTTCGTTAGATGATGGTTGGTTATTTCAGGTGGGTTGATCAAAGTTTTTGCTACAACAACGTAGTATTGAAGCGTATGAGTAGGCCTGTCAATGGATAGCCGAAAATTTGAATCCGATTCAATTCCGTATCCGAAGTTTTGGATATTATTCAAAATTTTGGATATCGGATTCGGATATCCGAATTTTTTTTTCCGGATATGAATTCGGATATTAAGGTATTCGAATCCGTTACTATCCGATCCGATTTTAATTTACAAATTTCAAATATATATATATATATATATATATATATATATATATATATATATGAAAATTTCTTCAATACATCCCATGTTAAAATTTGTATCGATACATCCCAAATCTGAATCATTGGATGTTGATCTAATGGTTTAGATTAAAGCCGAAGTCAAAGTAACAGTAAACTCAAAGTCAAAGTAAACACCATTCACAATTTCCAATGCATTTTCAATGCAATTGTTTGGGACGTATTGATACATCCCATGTATTGTAGAAGGACCATATATATATATATATATATATATATATATATATATATATATTATATATATATATATATATATATATATATATATATATATATTACAAGAGTATATATATATATATATATATAATATATATATATATATATATATATATATATATATATATATATATATATATTACAAGAGTATATATATATATATATATATATATATATATATATATATACTCTTGTAATATAATATATATATATATATATATATATATATATATATATCTATATATATATATTATACTAATATATTAAAAATATATATATATATATATATATATATATATATTATATATTACAAGAGTATATATATATATATATATATATATATATATATATATATATATATATATATATATATATATATTTTTTTTTTTTTTTTTTTGAAAGAAGGTAAATGTGGCGAACGCTCCCACCGGGAATCGATCTCCTGACCACTTGGGCCGCATGCATCTCTCTTAACCACTAGGCTAGAGATCATTTGCTATATATATATATATATATATATATATATATATATATATATATATATATATATATATATATATATATATATATATATATATATATATATATAACAGAGAAGATGAAAGGGTTTCATTTTCAACTGATTTCTCTATTATTCAATTTGACTCTGACTTTTTATCTTCTACTTTTCTCCTATATTACAAGAGAAGAAGAAAAAAATATATATTACAAGAGAAGATGAAAGGGTTTCATTTTCAACATTTCTCTATTATTCAATTTGACTCTGACTTTTTATCTTCTACTTTTCTTCTATATTATAATATTATTTGCATAATTGGTGTACAGTTGTGATATGCATGTTTCACATGCAACTGGTCTTTCAAAATAGATAGACCAACTGACCAAGGAAGGTTATCACATTATATTTTGGTAGCTACATAGTAATTAATAATACATATTAATTATAGTTGCCTCTTATACTTCCCAGGCTTCCTAGGCATAAACGTATATGCAATAGTTTATTTATAGTAATTAAGAGGTAATACATATTAATTGCAACTCTATTGATTATCACATTATTTATTGGTTATCACATTATTTATAGTAATTAAGAGGTATATGCAATAGTTTATTTATTGGTTATCACATTATATTGCATAAACGTATATGCAATAGTCCGAGCTCTCTAGCCTAGTGGTATTAGAGCGGACATCCGGAGGGGCCGGCAAGGTTCGAGCCCCCCAATTGTGTGTGTGCGTGTGATTTCAAAAAAAAAAAAAAAAAAAAAAAACGGTCAAGAAAAGATGAAAAGGCTTGGGAGGGTCACAGGTGAGAGTTTCATCTTTCAGACTAGGGGTGTTAACGGATGCTTATCGGTACGGACAGGACAATATTCGTATCCGTATCCGAATTTTTTTTAATATCCGAATCCGATCCGATATCCGAACGGATATCTCTTTTGACACTCCGAATTCGTATCCGTCTAGTTTAACGGATATCGGATAATATCCGATCCGATTAGCTAAAAAATTCGAATGCTAGTATCCGAATATCCGAAATCCAAAATATTAAAAATTTAGTTATTATCCGAATATCCGAAAACCAAATTCAATTTCTCTACATATTTGAGTCCTTTCTTCTTATGTTGTAAATTGTAATTAATATATATTACTATTATATATAAATTATAATATAATTATTTTATGTAAAAGTTAGTTGAGAATAAAATACTTTAATCTTCTCTATTAATTAATATATATTACATATACATCATACTATAATATATATAAAATTTTGGATATCCGAATCCGATATCCGAATTCGATATCCGAAATTTACAATTTAAAGTCGGATCGGATATTAACGGATTCGAATACCTTAATATCCGTATTCGTATCCGAAAATGGATAATATCTGAAAAATATTCGGATATCCGAATCCGATATCCGAAATTTCGAAAAATATCCGAAAGTTCGGATACGGAATTGGACCGGATTCGAATTTTTGACTATCCATTGACAGGTCTATTTCAGACTTCTTGTCATCTTCTTCTCCATCTCCAATTTATATAAAGATGGGATACTCCATCCAAAATTCTTTTCCGATTGATGAAGGAATCATCACAATTTTTTAAAAATAATCTTAACTATCTACTCGTTTTGGAGACTTCTTCTCTTTGATTCTCAATTTGTGTATCTATCTATTCAGATTTTGGAGATTGGTCTTTATGTTGATTTTTAATTTGGTTATCTCCATTTTTATGAATATTTATGTTATACATGGATTGTAAAGATTGTCATAGTTTATGAAATTTTGAATATTTTGGATTTAGGATATTCGAATAATAACTAATTTTTTAATATTTTAGATTTCAGATATTCGGATAATAACAAGAGACTAGGTAGATTTGGATTTCTTTTATTGTATCAGATTGGATATTATCCGATATCCGTTAAACTAAACGGATACGAATTCGAAGTGTCAAAAGAGATATCTGTTCGGATATCGGATAGGATTCGAATATTACAAAAAAAATTCGGATATGAATACGAATATTGTCCTGTCCGTACCGATAAGCATCCGTTGACACCCCTACGTAGGAGGGCGTGTCGGATTTCTAGCACTAGTCCCTTGGGAACCTGTCCTTACTAACTATTATTCATTCACGAAGTTCAATGTATACCTTTAGGGTATTTATAAGGGCACTTCAAAATTTACTCTGGGCTAGCCAGGATTGGGACTAGCCCAGATTTTTTTGTGTTTTACTCAGCACAGCCCATTTTTTTGATATAGGGCTGTCCCAAAGTGAAATCCCCCAAACCCAAATTTTTCCTCTCATTTGCAAAAAATTTTCTCTCTCTTCCTAAACCCCAACTCTTCTCTTCTTCTTCTTCCTCTTCTCCTCTACCATTTCTCCATCCCCAAGCAAGAAGTTAATTTGAAAATTTCTAGAAATTTCTTCCACCCTAGAAATTTTCTCTTCTTCTTCCTCTTCTCTTCCAAATTTCCTTCTCAAGAAGATCGATGGCACCCAAATTCTTTCTATATTTGTTTCCAAAATCCTAGAAATTAAATTGAAAAATTCAAGCATCCATTACATTGTTTATTTCAATTGTCTGTAGCCCATTTGAATTAAACTACATTCGGAGTGGGAAATTACCCATTTAAATTAAATACAAGTATGCACGAACGAGAAAACTCTGCGTCGACCAGGATTGCTCAATTTTCTGGCAGACCTACAAACTGAATGGACTGCCAGAAAACTGGGCAGTCCTAAGTCACAGCATGTGAAACAAAGGACTGCCTATTTTTCTGGCAGTCCTTACTGTATTCAGGACCGCCAGAAAACTGGACAGTCCTACATACAGTAAGGAGTGCCAAAAAAATGGGCAGTCCTTTGTTTCACATATTGTGACTTAGGACTGTCAAGTTTTCTGGCAGTCCATTCAGTTTGTAGGAATGCCGAAAAATTGGATAGTCCTTGTTTGCACTAGTTGAACAGCAATATTGGGATTTCCTCCCATATTAGGGTTTGTATATTATGAGGAGCCTTTGGGTGCCATCGAAATTGGAAATGAGAAAAAAATTACGGATAACAATATTAGGGTTTAACACTTTTGTTGTTTTTCTTCTTCTTCTTCCTTTTCTTCTTGTTCTTCTTGTTTTTCTTGGATGGGTTGAGGAAGAAGAAAAGGGAAAAAAATAGAATAAAATGACTTTTATACCGAAGAGTGGAATAGCCCTGATCAATTTCTTCAATGGCAAACTTGTAATACAAAATTTAAATTAGACTAGTCCTGAGTAAAAATTGAAGTGCCTTTATAAACACCCTACCTTTAATACATTTACATTGTCTCTTTTGGGTTCCTATGCTTACAACTGCAGGCTTTATTAACATTATCATATCTCTCACTCAATTTCTAACATAATAGGTTGGGAAACAAACTGAAAGATATTATCATATTCAATATTAATTGGGTTATTTTATTATTTTGTCTCTTGATCTCCTGTACTTACGGAAGCTGAATTTTGTCTAATTTTTCTTTTTGGCTCCTATACAGTTATACTATATGCATGCATAAATGCTTTAAGTATATATTTTATTACATCTAGTCTTAACTTCAATTAATCTTTTAATTACCCAAATATCCGTAACTACTCCTAACAGAATAGATCTTTTTATTAGAATAGATAGACATGAAAGGGTATTTGTGGAATGAAAAGTTTCACGGTAAAATCTAAGTTTTAGCATTACATAATAGAATAGATAGATATAAAATATTTGTTTCAAAAAAATATAAAAATATTGTTGTTACGTGCTTCTAAGTCACTTTTCAATTCATACTCTTTTAAGAAAAAGCTGAAAAAAAAAAAACTACTTGAGTTCAAAAAATTACTTGATTTCGTTAATTATAAATCCATCTCATCTATAAAGAGTCTTTAATGTGGGTTGGATTTTATCTTTAAATTGTTTGCCACTCCCAAGTTTAGGGTTGTTTAGTTGGGGTGAAGTGGAATGAAAGTGGGATACTGTTTGCATGGATAAAGGGTTGAGGGACTTCGGCTGTCTGGAGAAGATATGAAACTGACAAAAGGATGTGGGTAAAAAATTATTTTTTTGTTGTTGGTAGTTCATGTCGGTCCGAAAAATTATTTAAATTCTCCACATTTACATCCACATTTTTTTAGCAGATGTGGCTGAAACTTTTTTTAAAAATACAACTGATGCTTTTTTTTTTTACGTGAATATACATAAATAATTTATTTATTTTTTGATTAAACTTATAATTAGCTTCTTTTCTGATTAAAGTTATAAATAACTTTTTGTCCTTTGATTAATATACATAAATAATTTTTTGACAACTTAGATACTTTTAATTAATTATTTAATTTTCTTACTCTTATAATATTTTTATTTTATTTTATCCACTTTTATAGCCATTCAAATACTGAAAGTATGATTTGACCCCTTCCAGGCTACAAAATATTATCTTTCCAAACATATTCAAAGTCACTTTTACCAGACAAGAACTAGCATGAAACTGCAAAACATATGCATTTCACTTTCACAAGACAAAAAGTCGCTTTTGTACTTTCTTCCACTTTTAAGTAACCAAACATCCTCTTAGTATTAGATTGGAGAAGAAGTTTTTTACTTTATTCATACATGGTGTATACAGTATAATTGTTACCAACAGATAATGGAGGAAGTTGCCCTTAAAGAATTTATAAATAATTAAGTGAGAAGAATATCTAACAGTATAATTGTTAATATTAACATTAACATTAACATTAATATTAATATTAATATTAACATTAATATTAATATTAATATTACGAATTAGAGTAAGAGAGTTTTTTAGGGAGTTTTCTAAAGGAGAGTTTTGATCCGCTTATAATTCTAGTTTGGATCTAGAATTTTTTTTTTCCCTTCTAATTCCAAATAAGATAAAGAATGAATGTAGTTGTAGTATGATCTTATGTAAAATTGTGTGCACCTTGATCCTCTCTATAGAAACTGCATTAGTGAGAACTTTACTGTACGAAAATGTTTACTTAAATGTATGATTTGATCAAGATATTGACATATCAATTTTATGTTTGACAAGGATGAACACTATTTAGACACTTGTTTTTGATAGGGATAAACATTATTATGACAATTGTTTTGTAATTGGAATTGAAAAAAAGTCCGGATTGAAGGAATTCACTTGCATGAACTTGGTCGGAATTGAAGGAAGTCACCTGACTGACTGAAGTTGGTGACATACTCAAGTCTCCTCTCTTTTACGTAATATAATTTCTTAACAAGTACAACAATTGCATATTTATAGTGACATCTCTTTGGAGATTTGAAGGGGTCTAAGTTGGCGGCCATATAGAGTTGGACCTTATTGATCATCTGTTGCATTGTCATTATTAACATGTGAATAAATAAGGTTTTATTTTGTAACATATATAATTTTCATTACCATTATCATATGCGCCAACCATTGGCCCCAGCTACTGATGTCAAAGCACCGCAACTTTTGGACCAAGACCAGGACCTGGACCTTGATCTAGACTTTTTTTTTTTCCAGCAAGCATTTCTTGCACTCAAACTCATTCAGTTTCACCATTTGTGACGTGATTTTACAAGGAAAATTTTGAAATGTTGGAGATTTTTTTTTTTTTTTTTTCCAAATCCACGGACAATCGTTCGGATTTGGATTTGGATTTGTGACATGATCTTATTTTTCAAAGTTTAATTTCGTTTGCGGCTTCATAAATATAGAGGAACTAATCTTTTGTGATTTTAAAAGCCACTTGTGGAATTTGAGAACCAACACTATAACCGCAACATAAGAAAAAAATTATAATGTCTTGTTCTCATTGCTAAGATTTGTTACAATATATATAGTGTCTACATTTGGACTTATGGGCCATATTTACATTTACAAATATAATCTAACACCCCCCCTCAAGTTGTAGCATGCAAGTCACAAATGTCCAACTTGGGAAGGAAAGAATCAAACACATGCTTTCCAAGGGACTTGGTGAAGATGTCAGCTAGTTGAGAAGAAGTAGGAACATACGAGGCTATTACGGTGCCATCTCGAATAGCATCGCGAACAAAATGCAAATCCACCTCAATATGCTTACTGCGCTCATGAAATACCGGGTTCTGAGCCAGGTGCAGGGCAGACTGACTGTCACAATACACCGACATAGCAGACTCCTGGCGAACGCCCAAACACACCAATAACTCCTTCAACCATTTCAACTCACAAACAAGCGCAGCAAGAGATCGGTATTCAGCTTCAGCGGAAGATCGAGAAACAGTTGATTGCTTCTTGGTCTTCCAAGAAATAGGAGACCCCCCCCCAGAAACACCAACCAGCCTGTTACAGAGCGGCGAGTCAAGGGACAACTGGCCCAGTCGGAATCACACCAACCAGAAAGACGAAGATCATAATCAGCTTTTAAAAGAATACCCTGTCCCGGTGCATGTTTGAGATATCTGACAACCCTCAAAGCAGCATGCAAATGATCTTGTCGAGGCTCCTGTAAGAATTGAGACAAGATATGCACAGCATAGGCTAAGTCAGGGAGAGTAAACGATAGATAAATCAACCTCCCAACCAGCCTCCGATAAGACTCTGCATCCGCCATCTTTGGACTAGTCGATTCTGCCAGCTTGTGATTGGGCTCCATGGGAAAGCCAGCGGGTCGAGACCCCATCAAACCGCATTCTAAAATGATGTCCAAAGCATACTTCCTTTGACACAAGAAAATTCCTTCTGCACTC
Source organism: Iris pallida (assembly GCA_029216955.1). NCBI lineage: Eukaryota > Viridiplantae > Streptophyta > Magnoliopsida > Asparagales > Iridaceae > Iris > Iris pallida. Next base: position 75,627 of record JANAVB010039212.1, on the reverse strand, counting down.
CGAGCCACCTCTATGCCAAGGAAGTACTTCAACACACCAAGGTCCTTCATGTGAAAGCAAGAACTAAGGTACTTTTTGAAAGCATCTAAAGCACCTGTGTCATTACCAAACACAATCATATCATCCACATAGATCAAAACATGCAACTCTACCTTCCCTTTAAAAAGAGAGAAAAGGAAATAATCGGAATGAGATTGAATAAATCCATAGGATATCAGAGAAGCAGCAAGCTTAGCAAACCAACAATGTGGTGCCTGTTTCAATCCATATAGAGACTTACGCAGGCGACATACTTTGTTGGGTTCACTATGCGAAAAACCTGGCGGCAACTTCATATACACTTCTTCTGTCAGATCTCCATGAAGAAAAGCATTGTGCACATACATCTGGTGCAAAGTCCATCATTTTACAGCTGCAACAGCCAAAAATGCCCGAACTGTAGGCATCTTAGCTACCGGGGCAAATGTCTTTGAATAGTCGATCCCCTCAACCTGATAATTATCGAACACAACCAGTCGTGCCTTTAAGCGCTCAACACTGCCGTCGGATTTGTACTTTATTTTGTACACCCATCTAATTCCCAATGTTTTCTTTCCAGGAGGCAAATCGACAAGACTCCATGTTCCATTATCTTTCAGAGCCTGTATTTCAGTTTGCATAGCCGCGCGCCAGCCTGAATCTCGCGAGGCCTGGCGATATGAAGTAGGCTCAACACCTGCAGTGATAGCTGCAAGAAAATTTCTGTGTCCAGCAGTAAATATGTCATAACTTAGAAATTGTGTTATAGGATACGAAGTACCTGAGGAAGTGACGGGAACAGATGAACTGTAGTGAAGGAGGACTTTTACTTCTAACAGCATTCGTCACAAAATCCTGTAATCGTACTGGCTGTGATTTCTTTCCCATTCCTCTTCCCAATGCTACCTCGTCGGGCACCTCTGGCAACACTGTATCCCCTGTATTATCAGTAGTACCCGTATCACCCCCAGCAGACTCTCCTGTCAATACTTCTGTATCTACCTGTGCATCCTCGCCACTCGGTACCGAGCCATCATCAACCACTCCGGCCTCAGCAACCGTAGCCAGCACCATCCCAAAAGCCTCTATATCGTCTCCCGGCACCGCAATAGATGGATGGCGTATCGCAGAAGACATCTCGCTAGCAGAGCCACACCCAGGAAATTCTTTTTCATAAAAAGTAACATCAAGGGACACAAAAAATTCACCAGTCTCCAAATCATACAGTTTCCATCCCTTTTTATCAAGTGGATACCCAACAAAGATATATTTTCTGCTACTGCTAGCAAATTTATCATGTCGGGATTTCAAATCATACGCTTAGCACAGACAACCAAAAATACGTAGATGATCATACGAAGGAGCCGAACCATATAAAACTTCATAAGGAGACTTAAAATTCAAGATACTAGAAGGGGTTCTATTTATCAAATAACATGCACCAAGAACACATTCCCCCAAAAATCTACGGAAAGAGAACCCTGAAATCTCAATGCCCTGGCTACATTTAAAATATGTCGATGTTTTCTTTCCACCCTTCCATTCTGTTGAGGTGTCCCAACACATGATGTTTGGAACAATATACCTTGAGATGAAAAATAATCTCGTAAACAATTAAATTCAGTGCCATTGTCACTCCGCACACGACGTATATCAGCCCCAAAATGACGCTTCACCATAGCAATAAATTTAAGAAACATAGAATAAATAACACACTTATCCGTCAATAAAATAACCCAAACAGCTCTAGAAAAATCATCCACCAAAGTCAAAAAATATCGTGCCCCATTAGATGACGAAACACGATATGGTCCCCACAGATCACAGTGTATAAGTTCAAAGCATCTCAAAGCACGACTACTGCTATCAGAAAAGGCATCACGAGTCTGTTTAGCTTGATGAAAAATATCACAAGCCTTATGAGAAAACACACTACTACCAGAGAGAAAAGGTAAAGTCTGCATTACTTTATCTGAAGGATGCCCTAGTCTACTATGCCAAACCTCGGAATCACTTTCTTTGCATGTCAGGATCACCGAAGCCAAAGAAGCTGGAACTTCCCCCAAGAAGTAAAGTCCATCCCTTTGTTCACCTGCTCCAATCACCATCCTCGTACTTCGATCCTGAACAAAATACAATTCAGGAGTAAATAATATATCACAATTTCTGGCACCAATCAATTGTGAGACAGAGATCAAATTGCAAGTCAATGTCAGAACAAAAAGAACATCCGTCAACACCAACGAAGCAGTCAAAAATACTTTACCTCTCAGAACAGCGTCAATAGTGCTCCCATCAGGCAAAATCATAGGACAGACAGGGCCCTCAAAGCAATCAACTAAACAGTCACGAGAGCCTGTCGCATGAAGAGTAGCCCCAGTATCGAATATCCAAGTGACAGAAGAATTCGTACCCATCAGACGATCAGAATTTGAAGAACCAGGGCTGGAAGGATTGTCGTTACCCAGCAGGCTCATCAGTTTCTGCCATTGTTCACCTGAGAGTGGCGAAGGATATCCTCCATGCATCATATCCGCCGAACTCCCAGCAATACTAGCAGGGACACCATGACCAGCAGCGACGACATGATGAACAACCCCTGCGCCACCAGTACCGCGTCCCGCATCATGTCTCTGCTGTGGTGGCGGGCCTCTTCCACCGCCAGTACCACGTCCGTCCTCACGCCGAGGACGTGTCTTCCACCACTCTGGATAGCCAATCTTGGCAAAGCAAGTTGTAACATCATGACCTGTTTTCTTGTAATGAGTACAGATCATACCTGATTTGTCTCTGGAATCTAAGGTCCTACTATTAGAAGTAGAAGACGGACGAGGTGAAGTCTTGATAGCCAGCGTCAACACCTCCTCAGCAGCGGATTGGACCTGAGTTTTTCGCATATCCTCCTTTTCACGGACTGCCTGGTATGCCCGATCTAAACTTGGCTGAGGATCCTGAGCCAGAAGATTAGATCGGGTATGACCATACAACTCAGCATTCAACCCATACATAAAGTCCAGAAAGTGGTCTTCATCCCTCATAGCCTGTAGCTTTGCATTAAGTTCACCACAGGTACAAGAAGACAATGGAAAATAAGCAGCTTGTTCATCCCACAAAGACTGCAAATTTCCAAAGTAGGTTTCCACAGACATCGAAGTCGTCTGTTTACACTCAGCCAAAGCCACCTTAATTTGTTGCTTCCGAGTGCCATTGCTAACAACAAATTTTTTCTCCAACAAGTTCCACAATGTATAAACCTCCTCAAAGTACGGCAAAGATTTTTTCAGAGACGGATCAATGGTATTAAGAACCCATTGAACCAATAGTGCTTGCACGTATCTCCAATCAAGCAATTTGTTAGCATCATTAACAGGTTTGACTTCAGTACCCTCCAAAAAAGTGATCTTCCGCCTAGAGATCAGGGAGAGACGTATCAACCGAGACCACTCAGCCTAGTTCGGTCCACGAAAAACAATAGGAGTAATGATATTTCCTGGTTGATCAGTAAAACTCAGAAAATATGGATCCTTCGGATTAGGATAATTTGGATTGTGTGCACCGCCACCGCCAGTCGCTATGGAGTAGCTGGACGCAGCATCATCTGCCATCGCGGATGTTGGGTGTACAAAAATTTTGTACAACTCCGACGAATCGGCCGCGGATGGACGGGGTTGGTGGCGAATCGGCCGCGATCAAGGGCGCCGGATCTGGCGCGAAGGGGCGAGCGAATGTCGGGTGTACAAAAATTTATACAACTCCGACGAATCTGTCGCTAATGGACGGGGTCAGGATCGGCGCGGATCGACACTGTCAGGCGCGGATTGGCACTGTCGGGATCGGGATCGGATCGACACTGATCGGCGCTGTCAGGTCGGGTGCAGATCAGTACGTACGGTGGAAGATCGGTACGTACGGCGGCGGGCGCGTACGGGGGGGATCGGCAGAACGTCGCGGATCGGCGGACGGGTGCGGATCAGTGCGTACGGCGGCGGGTCGACACGTACGGCGGCGGGTCGGCGCGTACGGCGGCGGGGATCGGCGGATCGTCGCGGATCGGCGGGAGCGGGATCGGCGGATGGCTCAGTCGGAGCCGGAAGGGGAAGGGAGATGTAGAGTCTGGCGGCTAGGGTTTTTTGGGAGGCTCTGATACCATATAGGAAATAATAATGCCTTGTTCTCATTGCTAGGGTTTGTTACAATATATATAGTGTCTATATTTGGGCTTATGGGCCATATTTATATTTACAAATATAATCTAAAAAGACTCCATGTCAGGATTTGATTGGTGCCAGACATCATGTGTTGGGAATGTGCTAAGGTTACGTTTGGTTATAATCACATTGCGATTTACAAATTATATTTACCAATATAATCATATGATGTTTTGATCTATGTGCGATTACAGGAGGCAAATCGATAAGACTCCATGTTCCATTATCTTCCAGAGCCTGTATTTCAGTTTGTATAGCCGCGCGCCAGCCCGAATCTCGCGAGGCCTGGCGATATGAAGTAGGCTCAACACCTGCAGTGATAGCTGCAAGAAAATCTCTGTGTCCAGCAGTAAATATGTCATAACTTAGAAATTGTGTTAGTGGATACGAAGTACCTGAGGAAGTGACGGGAACAGATGAATTGTGGTGAAGGGGGGGACTTTTACTTTGAACAACATTCATCATAAAATTCTGTAATCGCGCTGGCTGTGATTTCTTTCTCATTCCTCTTCCCAATACTACCTCGTCGGGCACCTCTGGCAACACTGTATCCCCTGTATCATCAGTAGTATTCGCATTACCCCCAGCGGACTCTTCTGTCAATACTTCTGCATCTACCTGTGCATACTCGCCACTCGATGCCGAGCCACCATCAACCCCTCCGGCCTTAGCAACCGTAGCCGGCACCATCCCAAAAACCTCTATATCGTCTCCCGGCACCTCAACAGATGTATGGTGTGTCGCAGAAGACATCTCGCTAGCAGAGCCACACCCAGGAAATTCTTTTTCATAAAAAGTAACATCACGGAACACAAACCTCGATGAACTGTGGGGGCGGTAAGCAATTTTTCATCACAATGTAATTATGGCCCATAACCCATAATTTGTCACAAAGTAACATCGCTTCTGCTCTGATTATATTTGTGACGAATAATAATGGCCGATCACCCTGTATCATTCGTCACAAAGTAACATCGCACTGGGTGTTAGATTGCTAGATTATATTTGTAATGTAAATATGGCCCATAACCCATAAGCCCAAATGTAGACACTATATATATTGTAACAAACCCTAGCAATGAGAACAAGGCATTATTATTTCTGGCACATTACAGTCAGGAGTTTGTAATCTAAAAGTAATCTTCATCCCTCATAGCCTGTAGCTTTGCAGCAAGTTCACCACAGGTACAAGAAGGCAATGGGAAATAAGCAGCTTGTTCATCCCACAAAGACTGCAAATTTTCAAAGTAGGTTTCCACAGACATTGAAGCCGTCTGTTTACACTCAGCCAAAGCCACCTTAATTTGTTCGGAAGCAACAAATTATTCCGTAGCCTTATGTCTTCTGCGAAGGAGGGGACAAATTATTCCTGTGATGACTGGAGTAGCCTTATGGTGCTTACCATAGTCTTATGAAGCTGGCTGTGATTACAATGTAATTGTAATTCCATTACATTACAAACTCAATTAGATTACAAACCCTATTCCATTACGATTACGATTACATTACAATGAACCAAACGCAACCTTAGTCTTTTAGACTACAACAAGGCATTATTATTTCTGGCACATTACAGTCTTTTAGACTATAACAATATATTCCTCTCCCCTCCTCAAAGTACGGCAAAGATTTCTTCAGAGACGGATCAATGAGATTATAACCAAATGTAGACTACAATAATATATTCTGGAAAGCATGTGTTTGATTTCAGGGTTCTCTTTTTGACTTCTCGTATACTGTACCAGTGCTTCAAGTACGTCGATAAGTACGACTTTGTGAGGACAGAATTTGCCGACATCGATCCCTTTAAAGGGGTCGAATTCTACTACTCAGATTCATGCTTGTACGAGAAGTCGAAAAGGCACATTGTCGAAGGAGATACTCAAGCTCAAACTGAGGCAGCAACTGGAGCGGAAGAACCTCTGACGATCCACCTCCAAGCCTGCAAATCTGGCAGAACTGTACCCCTTACAGCCACTCTGCGTAAGGATGCAATCAGCCTCTCCGTAGAGGAAGGACAGATGATAATCCGACTGCCAAGGTCTGACTAAGCGCCAAGACCCACGACAGAGCCACTTACAATCAGGCTGCCTAGAGCTAGCCAGCAACAAACAGAAGAGATCAATCCCTCTGTCAAGCCGATGACGATTCGTCTTTCTAAAATGAATCGGCAGCCGAACGCTAAGCGGGGGACTGCTAGCCAGCCAACCACTCCCCGCCCAGCATCGAGCACCAAACTGGGGGTCGTTAGTATGCCAACGACTCCGCGTTCTGTTCCACCAATGGAGCCCCTGATGATTAAGCTGCCCAAGTCATCCTCCAGTCTTCATTGACACAGGGGGTGGCCGAAGAAGGGTCAGAGCTTGCCAAGTATGTGGCTGCTCACACTGATGTTCCATCCATAGATGATGTAATTCCACTAGAAAAGATACCTTACTTCGTCAATAAAGGGCTATCTTTGAACTACCTCGAGCTTAATGAGCTTTGTACAATTTATGCCATGGAACACGGTATAGGTACCTACTTACACACACAGGTGACAAATGTTTACACCACGAACTAACTTACTCCCGGGGAAGATGCCTGCTTCATAGTCGAGGGAGGGGACCATCCAATCATCTTCGGCCGAAAGAATGATCCACAACCCTTCAGGATAGAATTAGAAGTCGATCTCGAACCCGACGCCGGGAGACTGGCCCTTTATCTGTATAGCTCTCGATCCAAGTACCTCATACAAAAATAGGGGTATGACCTGGAGACTACGCCAGGCTTAAATTACGGCACTGGTCGGCGGATACCCTTACAGTTACCAGTCCCGGCTGGAAAACCACAGGATTACTACAACAAGACCAGATGTGGGCTAGGTTATGTTACACCTGCAACGACCCCTGAAAGCTCAGATGAGGAATGCGACTGGCATTCACACTCAACCGGATCACCAACTTCTGATTCGGATGTCAGCATCGGGAACGTATTCAGGCAAGTCTTGTCTGTCAATATGGCATTCGCCGACGCCTATGAAGAAGATGAAGACATTCATGAAATTCTTGAGTTAGAGATGTAGGCCCAACAGCTAGACGCGCAATAGGAGAAACGGTTCGAACAAAGAGAGCCTCCCACTGAAGATGAGGTCGCACAAGTTGACCTCGACGATGAGTCCTCTCCAAAACCAATCTTCGTTAGCAAAAGTCTGACAGACAAAGAGCAAGAATCGCTACTGCAACTCGTCAGAGAATATATCGACGTATTCGTCTGGAGCTATGAAGACATGCCAGGGCTAAACCCCGAGGTTGCACTTCATAAACTCAACATTCGTCCGGACGCAAAGCCGGTCAAGCAGCAGCAACGACGGTTTCGCCCAGACATCATGAACTCTATCGAGGCCGAGGTCAACAAACTGATAGCTAGCGAATTCATTCATGATGAAAAACATCCAGACTGGGTAGCCAATATAGTACCAGTCCTCAAGAAGAATGGGAAGATCCGAATCTGCATTGACTTCCGGAATCTGAATGAGGCATGCCCTAAGGATGAGTTTTCCCTCCCTATTACAGATATAATGATTGACAACACCTGCGGCTTCGAGCGCATGTCATTCATGGATGGCTTCTCAGGGTATAATCAAATCAAGATGTTCCCTGACGACGAAAAGCATACACCATTCCGAACACCGATTGGCACATACTGCTACACAGTTATGCCATTTGGTTTAAAGAATGCTGGCGCCACCTATCAACGAGCCATGAGCGTCATCTTCAGAGATCATTTACGTAAGACAGTGGAGTGTTATGTCGACGACATCGCCGTTAAGAGCCGCTCTAAAGAAGATCATCTGCATGATCTGAAGACAGTATTCGACCTAATACGGGCACACAATTTGAAGATGAATCCTACGAAGTCCTTCTTAGGCGTATCCAGCGGGAACTTCTTGGGTTTTATCGTTACCTCCCAGGGTATGCATGTCGACCCTGAGAAGACGAAGGCAATTATGGAGATGGGTCCTCCAAGAAATCTCCGTGAACTCCGAGGCCTTCAAGGAAGGCTAGCTTACATCAGGAGGTTTATCTCTAATCTCTCCAGACGATGTCAACCCTTCACGCACCTCATGAAGAAAGGCGTCTCTTTCGTATGGGATGAAGAATGCCAGCACGCCTTTGACAACATCAAAGAATATCTGTCGAACCCTTCAGTCCTGGTGGCCCCAGTTGCCGGAAAGCCATTCTTGCTCTATGTGCGAGCTATGGAGCATTCTCTCGGTGCTCTACTAGCATAAAACAATGAAGCAGGCCATGAGCAAGCTATATATTACCTCAGCCGAATGATGATGGGGCCTGAGCATCGATACACTATCGTGGAGAAGGAGTGCCTTGCTCTGGTGTTCGCCATTCAGAAGACGCGACATTACGTCACGGGACAAACCATCCATGTCGTATCAAGAGTTAACTCCCTCAGGGTCCTCATGACCAAGCCAGGTGCACTCAGCTCTCGCCTCGCTACCTGGGCGATATTATTGTCTCCCTACCACATGATCTTCATCCCGCAGAAGGCTATTAAAGGTCAAGCTCTGGCAGACTTTTTAGCAGCTTATCCAGGTTCGGAGTTAACCAGAATAGACGAGAAGATTCTAGATGAGGTCGCCAATTCAAATGTGGCCTCTCATGATGCCGTATGACGAATGTTCTTCGACGGCGCTTCCAGAACTGGACCTAAGGGTAACATCGTCGCTGGAGTCGGAGTAGTACTGATTTTTCCTTCCGGACTGGTAATCAATCGGGCCTACTCCCTCACGGAGCCCTGTTCAAACAACGTGGCTGAGTACAATGCTTTGGTCATTGGCCTCCAACTTGCAAAGGAGTTAGGGGTAGAGTAGGCGATTTACTGTTAATCGTCAATCATATTCGAGGTTCATACGAAGTTTGTCATGAAGACATGATCCCCTATCACCAAATAGCGATTGACACCATTTCGTCCTTGGAAGGGTTCTTCATAGAACACGTTCCCCGACTCCAGAACATTGAAGCCGATGCCCTAGCAGGCCTTGCCGCTTCCTTAGCGGTTCCGAGTCATGCTCACCCCTTGGTTGAAGTAATAGGCCGTGAATTGGTCCGTTCCAAGAGCAATATTCAATGTGTTGAGAGTTACTCCGCTCTGACAGTCGACGAAGCACCAGACTGGAGACAGCCATTTATTAACTTTGTAGTCTACGGTATCTTGCTGGAGAATCCAAAAGAAGCCACTTCCATCAGAAGGCGTTCCCTCAGATTCTTCTATGATGCGGAGACGAAAATGCCGTATCGACGATAATATAATGGATTATTGCTTCGATGTCTGTCAAATACAGAAGCCAAAGAAGCCGTGCGTGAAGCTCACGATGGCGTCTGTGGAGCCCATCAGCCTAGCCCAAAATTACAAGACCGCCTTCGCCGAATGGGCTACTACTACTGGCCTACGATGGTGGCGGATGCGATAGACTATGCAAGAAAGTGCAAAGCCTGTCAAGTCCACGCAGATTTCATCCATCAACCATCCAAGTTCTTACATCCAATGTGGCATCCTGGCCATTCGAAGCATGGGGAATGGACATCATCGGTCCGATCACTCCACCTTCGTCCAAAGGACACCGTTTCATACTCGCAATCACAGATTACTTCTCCAAATGGGCGAAAGCTGTTCCGCTTACAGAAGTGAAGACATCAAACGTGATCAGCTTCCTTAAGCATCACGTCATCTATCGCATCGGACTGACCCGAAGGATCATCCACGACAATGGTCCGCAGTTCGCAAGCCATGCCTTTTATCGGTTCTGCGACAAATACCGAATCCAGAATATTGCTTCAATATCGTACAATTCGGCAGCGAATGGGTTGGCAGAAGCATTCAACAAAACCATAATTAAGCTGCTCAAGAAATTCGTGTCTTCTAACAAACGCGACTGGAACGAGAAGCTTGGCGAATGCTTATGGGCGTACCGTACTACAGTTTGGACGGCCACCGGGAACACACCATTCTCTCTGGTGTATGGGAGCGAGGCAGTTCTCCCTCTGGAGACCCAAATCCCCTCGCTCCGTATAGCCCTCACCTATCGATTGACGATGGATGACAATTACCATCGCCGGCTACAAGAGTTGGAAGCCCTAGATGAGAAGCGCCTGTTAGCTCAACAACGAATCGAGCTGTATCAAGCACGTATCTCGGGGGCTTTTAACAAAAAGGTTGAAATCAGAACATTCCAAGTGTGCGATCTTGTTCTGGCAGTTCGGAGGCCGATGGTTATGACTCACAAAACCGTCGGCAAATTCCAGCCAAAGTGGGAAGGCCCATTTGTCTTCGAGGCTGTATTCTCCAATGGTGCTTACCGTCTCACAAAACAAAACGGAGACTTGCTCATGTTGTCCATCAACGACAAGTTCCTGAAGAAGTATTATGTCTAAAATGACATCTCCTAAATCTCCCAGATTGTTGAGTTATGTACCCTCTGGTACCGCTGAACTTATACTCTGACTCCAAATCTCCTAGATTGTTGAGTTATGTACCCATAGGTACCGCTGAACTTATACACTGGTCACTTCGAATGAATCTATATCGCATCTTCGGGGTAGTAAGTCATGTATGATCATACCTCTGAACTTCCTTCCCAAAGAGCATCTTCCTCATGATCTAATGCCTGCACCTTCAGTACATAAACAGGGTAACAGATCCACAAATTTTCCAGAAACAACCACGTCGATGTCACCTCTGAATTGTTTTGCTTCCGCTAAAAAACAAATCACCCCCTACATAGAACTTCTACGTCCTCATTACCTCTGAATTATTCTATGTATTCTCCGCTAAGTCCACCCCTGCCACGTCCTCATTACCTCTGAGCAGGAAAACTTTGGGGTAAAATCCCCATACTTGCCACGTCCTCATTACCTATGAGTAAGTATGTTGGTTTTCTCTTGACTTATTATCCGTACCCAAGACCGGAGTGCGCCGAGGATAATAGGCCCACAAATGTCCACTGTTGACCACAAATGTCTACTGTTGACCACAAATGTCCTCTGCTGACCACAAATGCTGTACTAAGTTTTCTAGTACATGTGCCTCATTTCTCATCATGTCCCGGGAGCCCAGCTGCTCCATGGTATTCTTTCTCCCGATACCAGGAACTTCCATAGCTACCTTACTGTAGAATTGTTCTAAGTATTCCTATCAAACTTGTTATTCGTACCTAAAACCAAGGTATGCCAGGGATAATAGGTCCACAAATAGTCCCCCAAAGGGCAAATACCATAACACCACTGTAGAAGCATGGAAAAGAATAAAGAAAGATCCATGCGGCTCAGAGAGTTCATGCGGCTCAAGTATCCATGCGGCTCGAGCGTCTATGCGGCTCAAACAAGTTCCATACGGCTCAAAAAGGAGCCACGTGGCCTGCAAACAGCTCTCTCGTTTATCCTTTACTGCATTAAATGCCTTGACGGCTGACAGCTCTGACAAGGTGACAGTTCTGACAGAAAGATATCATTATGACTCCCTCATAATGACGGACTCCATGGGAAGCAAAGAAAATCTCTGACACGATCCTCCGAGAGTCAGAAACTGTCATGCGGCCTTGACACGTGGACAGTCGTATGCGGCCCAAGCAGAGACTCCCCCATGCGGCCCAAGTAGAGACTCCCCCATGCGGCCCAAGCGGAGGTTCCCCTATGCGGCTCACGAAGACTAGCTCCATGCGGCTCACGAAGACCATCCCCATGCGGCTCACGAAGACTAGCTCCATGCGGCTCACGAAGACCATCCCCATGCTGCCCAATAGGGAGCAACTCTCCTACGGCTCAGATTTATGCTGTTATGACACGTGGCATGATAGCAGGGCATGTGGCATCAGATTGATCGAAATCCCTCAACAAATCCTACTAAAATATTGGGATCAAATCAGATCATTTGCAAATAAGCCAATTAAAGACACGTGTCGAGGAATCCGAGGTTGGTATGACAAATCAGGAGGATTTATGTCAATCAGCATTAATTACCCACAAAAAGATTTGATGCAATCATATTTATTGCTCAAATCTCGACGAACGGCCCAGATCCAGTGATCCTTAGCCGCCGACTTTCAAGAATGGGCAATCATTGTAAACCCTAATGAGGCCCCCCACTCTTATAAATGGCAGGGTGCCATTCCCTTGCGAAGAGAGACAGACATATATAGAGACAGACGCACATAGAGACATACACAGAGACAGAAAGAGAGACATAGAGAGCCAGAGAGCCTGAAGAGAGAGCATTTCTTCATCAACGCCCAGCAGTTCTTCTACAGAGCCAAGGCTGCACCCGATCGTCCAAGGAGTAAGGCAGAGCTGCCGTCGCTTTTCCGAGCCTCTACCGTCACCCTCCAGAATCTAAAATAAACAATTGTACTTAGATTGCTATACCTAGGTTTTCGTCCCTATGCTTTCTTTGTACAAGCGAGTTTGTATTGTGAAGTAAAAGTCCAGTCCTCCGATAATTATTCTGTTCTTTTATATTTCATGGCAAACACGATGGCGACTGTGCTGGGGACAAACTTCTCCACGGCTGAGGAGTTGGTGACGCAATCGGATGCAGCCAAACTTGGCTCCATGTAACAGAAGATGGTCGTCCGCTTCGACCAACAGGCGTTTAAAGAAATGCTCTCTGAAGGAAATACTGGCCCGGTCCAGAAACGAACCCGCACAAAGAAAGCTCGCTGTGAGTGGAGGCCAAAATCATTTGCACCTCCACAAGCTCTGGACAGGGTACTCTCTGCTACCCAAGACGGCGAAGGCGATTCGCATACGGCTCCACTTCGAGCCGTAGAGAACTCTACTGTCCCCAAGTCAGGCAGAGGAAAGCACTACGATGCTGGACTTGCAGGGACAAAGGGTGGTTCTATGTACCCCAAGAAGAAGCCGAATGCTTATATGGCCAAGTCTGCCAACCACATGCAGGATGCTCATGCGGTTGAATCGGCCAGCCGCATGAAGGAGGTCTATGCGTCCAGATCATCCAGCCGCATGAAGAAAACTCATGCGGCCGAGACACCCATCCGCATGAAGAAAGTCTATGCGGCTACGCCATCCAGCCGCATGAAGATTATTGATGACAGCCGCATAATGCCTACCCCGCATGGCTCTGTCTTCGACCGCCTCTCTAATGGTCCTGATCTCTTGTGCTCTCAAGAAGATATGTCTGACTCTCTCCAGGATCACTTAGACTCTTCCTACTATGTGCCCTTACGTACTAGAGCAAAGAAGTCTAGGGCAGCGCGAGCTTGGCAAGCTCGATCCGCTGATCCGACCTCTGACCACCGGAGCGTACCGCATACCGTTATACGGGCCTCAGATGGAAAGTTGTACAGAACTACTCGAGTCCAGCCCCCGGCGGCAAACGGACAGAGAGGTTCGCAAAAGTCTTTCAAAATCCAGGGAGCGAACATGGTCGATCCAGACCCATCTGACTTGCGTGAGGCCATCCTCCACAAACGCAAGGAAAGAGAAGATGCATCGGGGTGCAAAGAGTCCTCCCACGAACGTTACTGCACCCAAATCATCATCAACTGCTGCTGTAATAATGCCACGTGTAGTGACCCGCTCCGCCCTAGCGAAACGCCGATTCAAACGGCAAGTGCAACGACTTAAAAATGAGCCGTCGACCCGAAGAGTTGCTTCGACCCGATGAAGTATCGATGCGAATCGATGCAAGACTTACATTGGCCCATCAAGATGAATCCAGACTTAGACTATCAAAGGCGCGCTCGGAGTATCGCTCGGCCGATGCAAACATCGCTAAGGTGGGTGGCTCCGATGAACCCGTCTGTGCTTAGCCTAGACACATAACAATACGGACACTATCACGAGAATCGCTAGGCGATAACCTCTTGCATGCTAATAAATGACTCAACGCACCTAGCTAAGGGAATAATCCCAATTTGTATGCTTGTATAGAATATGGAAAGGAACATAGAAAAAGTACGAGAACTCTCGCCTGCGCTCCATGCTCGTGCTACGGCACAAGACTACGTTTATGCTCCTTATGTGTCCAACAATGAAACAATGAATGGTTTACAACAATAAACGGGAAGGCTATCAATATAGTCGTTCCGAGTAGAGTGTAGCGACACTGAAAGGCTATGGGACCGATGGGTCGCCAAGGCGACTCCCGTATGAGGAGTTGCGTAATGCTTGAATGAATAAATCAACGAATCAATGAATGAATGAATGAATGAATACGTGAATGAATAGATAAACGAATGAACAAGTGAAAGAAAGAAAGAAAAGAAAGAATAAAGAAAAGATAAGAAAAGAAAGAATGGTTAGCGACAGGTGTGACGGGCACGTGCATCGGGGCTCGCTACCCGTGCTGCACGGACGCCAACCTGGTCGATAACGCATTACGGCTAAGGGTTAGCCTACGGCGGAGACAGCCGTTAAGTTAAAAAGACAAGTTAATACGAAATGGTCGTGGACAAACGGCACGAACGAGGGGTGGCGTATGCTGTGACCGTGGTAGTGAAAGGATTCTGCGGCACGGGCGTTGTGTGGAGTATACCGTGGCCGGCCTAGGCGGAATCAAAACGGGGCTTACGGGCTGCTTCGGTGCGGGCTTGGGTACCAAGAGACGTAAGTAGCAGGGTATATTCAAGAGACTTAACGGGGTGTACCAGCCATCACCCTACGCTAAGTTGAGAATTACCGCAGGGATGTCCAAAATGGCTTGTCATGCCAGCGACCCGTGCATATAGATTAGGTGGGCTTTGCTGGTGGCAATCCACGTGCAAGTCCTTGCATTGAAATCAAAGTAATCTAAATGAACTGGACAGGTGGCCCTGAATATACTTGAAATATAGTACCCCTGAACATGCTCGAACTTGCTCGAAACGTAACACACCGAAATGATATAGAGTAATTCATCCAAAGTGATTTAGATAACGTGCCCACGACGCGCTAGAACCCGAGGCAGGGACACGTACTCGATATTGAATGTTTTCTAAGTACCGCATTATGTTATTACATGGATTATTGTCTAACTTGGTTTACTTGGACAGGGAAGGCCGGACGGTAAGTATGGGTAAGTCGTGTATATATTTTCTATACGACACTTGAATTCTGCAACACGAGATAGGTTATGCAATGTGCCATGAAATTGATCCTAAGGCAAGATTAGAAAGACAATGAATGATAGATATGCACAAAAGTAAATGGAACGTGTTCGGTAATGATAGCATTGTGGGCGAGCTAGCCTCCCCACCAGTGCATAACAATGTACTGATAACCCCACAGTCTGCTTGCAGGAAGCAGGAAACGTCGGCGGGTGCGGAGCTTTCCTCGAACGTGCTAAGACGCAGAGCTATCTCTCGAGCCTTGGAGCGTTGCAAGGAGCTGGAGCACCATATACAGGACATAATGTATTGGAACATCGCCATGTATCATTCCATCTTGTAAGCCACTTGGCACGCCTTTTATGTTTCAGAGAGAGAGAGCTTGAGCGACTTGTAATATCGGCCTAGCGCCGCTTGTAACTTCTTGAATATCAATAAAGAGTTTGATTTCGTATTCAACTTGTGTGTTCGTTTACTTTCCGCTGCAAATGGGGACACTCTGTGCGACTCTGTGGCCTAGCATCAAATCGGCCGTTTTTGGACTTAGGCCTTGCACGGGCGCAACCTAGGCCCGTGCGGCATCACGCCTTAGCGAGGACGATCGCTTCTACGGGAGCGGGGCATGAAAAGTTGGTATCAGAGCACGGCTTTACGTCCTTGGACATCAATTCGATTTTCTCAGTTTTGAAAGCTCGTCGTTGGAAAAAGATGTGTACGCTCTCTCTCGTTGTGCCTTGGGATGTTCCATACAATAAGTCTAATATTTTCAAAAGCTCGTCCGAGTACTCAGTTGGACGGGATCGATAGGCGAAGGCCTTTGTGCCGAACCACGACGTACTTGAGTTGGACGGAATTGATGCTAAGAGATAGCAAACGCGAGGCGTGCTTGAATAAGCTTACGCTGACGATAGCAAACGAGTACACGAGACCCGAGTATAGTTCGAATGGGATGGTCATGCACGCAGCCTTTTGGCTAAGTTGTGCGGAGTATCGCGCACCTAGACTCTTTGGTGCAAACGAATTGCGAACGAGAATAAGTGAGCGTGCAAACTTGAATGTAGTCCGTACGGGATGGTTAAGCGGTACAACTTAGTCCGCGTGTCGCGCACCTCGACTCTTGGGTGCAATCGGGTTGCGAGCGATGTCAATGTATCGCTCGATCGAGAACGGAGATACACTTTGAGTGTATATCAATAGGAATGCTATCGAGTTAACGCTTAGGCACACCCGAAGGATTGACTTGGATTTTGAGGATTAGTGCGAACGACTTAGTACGTCGAGCCGACGTGAGCGATTACGCTAGAGATTCGTCGAACGAATCTGAAGGATGTCTTAGCGCATGACGCGAACGTAATTGAGGACTAGATCATATGGCTTGAATCCGAGTGGTGTATGTGATAGGCTCGGAGAAGAATAAAAGAGAGTGTCGATGACTAGTCGAGTGGCTCGAACCCTAAGTGGTGTATGGACGTCATAGAAATTGTTCGAGCGAGACTACAAGATATACGGATAGAACGGGTATGTCGGCGAGGCGATACGATCGCGCAAAGCCTTAGAACGTGTCACGCTTAGTTGATCATGACTTCGAATGTCCCGAACGAGATGTCGCTCAGACAACTTGTGAATAGGCAACGCATGTTAGAAAATGATTCGGAACGATGAATGAAAGTGAATGGTCTTGATCGAGGAAACTTAGAGGATCGCGCGTACGACTTCGGATTGATTCAAATGAATTGTGACTTGAGTTTGAACAACGATCTTGAAACTAGCTTGAGGAATAGCAGTTGAACTTGATCTTGAATATTAAATAAAATTGTGGAATATCCAACTCGGACAAACAGCATCAATGCACGACTCGAAATTGGTTGCAAAGGAAGATCGTCAGGTTACGCATATCGTCGATGGTATTGAGGCGTATCAAAGATCGATATGCGATAACTCGGGGGTACTCTGACTCGACAAATGACGATCGTGCAAATGTCATTGTTCCGTTGGAAGCTATACTTGGGATGTTGAAACGTGTCGAGGAAAATATAGACGTGGCTCGTGGATTTTCTAGTTGAACGAAATGACGAATGGACTATCGATCTTGGCTCGAATGAAAATGAAAATACTTGGATTTACTTCGACGATAACCTCAACGTCGACATGCTTGTCTTATGCGAGCGCAACTCCAGCCTCGCACATGCGTCGCGCCGAATAGGGCGATCACTCCGCGTGAGCGCTGGTATGGTGATTCATACAGCGGGGGTGATTGACCTAGCTTGGCGTAACAATTTGTGTGCTTCGATTTGTGGTTTGACGCGAAGGTGACTCAAGAATGGATTTGTGTGCTTGAAGAATTGAACTTGAGGATTGAGTAGGTCCAATCCGCGTATCGAAAATGAATTAGTCTGGACCCAAACAAGAGTTACACCCCGATGAGAATGATTATTCCACGGGAGCGTTGCATGGTGATTCACGAACCACCGTGGATAATCGGACTCGCGTGAGATTGGGGCGCAACATATTGTCAAGTTAGATGAACTCGTGATCGAATACGTGAATTGGTTAGAATGGATATGTGAAGTATGTCAATTTAGTGATTTAAATGGATTTGAATTCGTTGCGGTGTGCGACGAATACATTGATGCGAATAGGTGATCGTGCTCGATGTTTAGAAATCTGAGTGACGCGAGCTTGGGTAGAAAACCCCGTACTACCGACTTTGGTTTGACCCTAGGATTGGGGTCAATGTTGGCATTATTGTTGGAGAATTATGATTCCAATCCTGACATTGACTTAGCCTCGAAAAGATGGCCTAGCGGGTAGGCGAGACGCCATGTTTCATGAGTTATCAATTGAAAGATTGATCTTGAGGATTGGCATGGATGGATAGTGTGAATCACAAACATAGGAATACCCCTCACGAGATTCGGCTGACATGCATATATTCTGGGATGCTTGAGTATGTGCACGATACGACTCGAGTGAGAATGACAAATTTCTAGATCATGCGGCTTGGCTGAATGCATGTATTTTGGGGACGCTTGGAATGCATGCACGATCCAGCCAAGTGATACATCGAGTTCAAGCAAGACTTGAGGAATGGGAGAGTGTCGAAGATCTTGAAATTGCGCTAAGTAAAGGATCGATACTAGTACGAACGTGGCTCGGAATCAAAGAAACGTGTAAGCGGAGTGTGCGTGAACGACAACGAAATTGGCCCTAAACAAGTGAATGATATAGAATCGATATCGTGCAAATAAAAGTTGGTACAATGAATTGGACCATTGATAGGAGCGATAACATTGATAGGGAAATATACTCGAGGATAGTGCAATACTTAGTCTTGAATCGGACGAAAATTACATAGACTTGGTCGACCCCGCTAAGAGGAAATCATACTGATTTCATGGACGAGAACGCTTGGGAAGCGAATCGAGTCACCTCGATGACCGAGATAAACGAAAATGAGTTTGCCTTAGCCTACGACCCTCGTATTTGACAAATTACAACGTGCCTCGTGCAACCATTCCAGCTCCATGACACGTTAAAATAGCAACCGAGTCAAAGAAACACGACAATTGAATAAGTATCATCGACTCTAAAATGAGTAAAAAGTCATTCGATAAAATTGATCGAACGTAAGCGACACGGAACTTAGAAAGAAACCGAGTACCGTTCGATGCCATCGAACGATAAAGCCATTCGATAGGAAATTGCCTAAGATGCGCACACGATCCGAGTTAAGGAACGGTAGGATGACCTGCACTCAGGAAGTCTCGAGGACGAGACTTATTTTGAGTGGTGTATTATGTAGTGACCCGCTCCGCCCTAGCGGAACGCCGATTCAAACGGCAAGTGCAACGACTCAAAAACGAGCCATCGACCCGAAGAGTTGCTTCGACCCGATGAAGTATCGATGCGAATCGATGCAAGACTTGTATTGGCCCGTCAAGATGAATCCAGACTTAGACTATCAAAGGCGCGCTCGGAGTATCGCTCGGCCGATGCAAACATCGCTAAGGTGGGTGGCTCCGATGAACCCGTCTGTGCTTAGCCTAGACACATAACAATACGGACACTATCACGAGAATCGCTAGGCGATAACCTCTTGCATGCTAATAAATGAATCAACGCACCTAGCTAAGGGAATAATCCCAATTTGTATGCTTGTATAGAATATGGAAAGGAACATGGAAAAAGTACGAGAACTCTCGCCCGCGCTCCATGCTCGTGCTACGGCACAAGCCTACGTTTATGCTCCTTATGCATCCAACAATGAAACAATGAATGGTTTACAACAATGAACGGGAAGGCTATCAATATAGTCGTTCCGAGTAGAGTGTAGCGACACTGAAAGGCTATGGGACCGATGGGTCGCCAAGGTGACTCCCGTATGAGGAGTTGCGTAATGCTTGAATGAATAAATCAACGAATCAATGAATGAATGAATGAATACGTGAATGAATAGATAAACGAATGAACAAGTGAAAGAAAGAAAGAAAAGAAAGAATAAAGAAAAGATAAGAAAAGAAAGAATGGTTAGCGACAGGTGTGACGGGCACGTGCATCGGGGCTCGCTACCCGCGCTGCACGGACGCCAACCTGGTCGATAACGCATTACGGCTAAGGGTTAGCCTACGACGGAGACAGCCGTTAAGTTAAAAAGACAAGTTAATACGAAATGGTCGTGGACAAACGGCACGAGCGAGGGGTGGCGTATGCTGTGACCGTGGTAGTGAAAGGATTCTGCGGCACGGGCGTTGTGTGGAGTATACCGTGGCCGGCCTAGGCGGAATCAAAACGGGGCTTACGGGCTGCTTGGGTGCGGGCTTGGGCACCAAGAGACGTAAGTAGCAGGGTATATTCAAGAGACTTAACGGGGTGTACCAGCCATCACCCTACGCTAAGTTGAGAATTACCGCAGGGATGTCCAAAATGGCTTGTCATGCCAGCGACCCGTGCATATAGATTAGGTGGGCTTTGCTGGTGGCAATCCACGTGCAAGTCCTTGCATTAAAATCAAAGTAATCTAAATGAACTGGACAGGTGGCCCTGAATATACTTGAAATGTAGTACCCCTGAACATGCTCGAACTTGCTCGAAACGTAACACACCGAAATGATATAGAGTAATTCATCCAAAGTGATTTAGATAACGTGCCCACGACGCGCTAGAACCCGAGGCAGGGACACGTACTCGATATTGAATGTTTTCCAAGTACCGCATTATGTTATTACATGGATTGTTGTCTAACTTGGTTTACTTGGACAGGAAAGGCCGGACGGTAAGTATGGGTAAGTCGTGTATATATTTTCTATACGACACTTGAATTCTGCAACACGAGATAGGTTATGTAATGTGCCATGAAATTGATCCAAAGGCAAGATTAGAAAGACAATGAATGATAGAGGTACACAAAAGTAAATGGAACGTGTTCGGTAATGATAGCATTGTGGGCGAGCTAGCCTCCCCACCAGTGCATAACAATGTACTGATAACCCCACAGTCTGCTTGCAGGAAGCAGGAAACGTCGGCGGGTGCGAAGCTTTCCTCGAACGTGCTAAGGCGCAGAGCTATCTCTCGAGCCTTGGAGCGTTGCAAGGAGCTGGAGCACCATATACATGACATAATGTATTGGAACATCGCCATGTATCATTCCATCTTGTAAGCCACTTGGCATGCCTTTTATGTTTCAGAGAGAGAGAGCTTGAGCGACTTGTAATATCGGCCTAGCGCCGCTTGTAACTTCTTGAATATCAATAAAGAGTTTGATTTCGTATTCAACTTGTGTGTTCGTTTACTTTTCGCTGCAAATGGGGACACTCTGTACGACTCTGTGGCCTAGCATCAAATCGGCCGTTTCTGGACTTAGGCCTTGCACGGGCGCAACCTAGGCCCGTGCGGCATCACGCCTTAGCGAGGATGATCGTTTCTACGGGAGCGGGGCGTGAAACCACGGTACGAAAAGATTGGCAGTCCGTCTTTCAAAGACTGCAACAGCCGTCTTCAGAAGACGAGGCACTTCCCGCCGTCTCCTGCAACTCTGCTCAGAAAGTCTTCGTCGATGGGAGAGGGAAGAAGACCAGTGCTCCTAGCCCGAAGATATCAACCACTATGACTAAGAGACTGTCGTCTAAGCGGGTGCCCACCACCGGAGTTTTCCAAGGTACCCGTTCTAAGATGAAATCTGTCACAGTGGGAGATTCATCGTCCACACCACTGGGGGTTGCTGGGACTGGGGGTAGCACTCCTCCGAACCACCACGACAATCCAATGTTCCAAGAAGATGAGCCGGGGGAAACAACTCTTCCATCAGATGCAGCAAACCCCGATGTCTCCGAAGACGTCCACAACTCCCAAGACGAGGCGAACTCGAAAACTAGGGGTACTGTTCCTTCGGAGTCCAAACCAGAGGAAGACATTCCCACATACCCCGATGACTTTTCACTACAGGGGTATGATTCGGAAGGCGCTTCCTCAACCGCTCCGTCCATCTCTCCTCATATAAAGACGGTGTTCATGACGGACAGCAGCCAAGGGGGTTCCAGTGATCGCCAACGCATCGACACTCTGTAGGCCATACTGCTTGCCTTGGTCAAGTCTGTAGACGAGATCAAAGTGGCCCTTCCAACTCTGTAAGGAGGGACGCCTGGCCAAACAAGCACGGGTCCCGCGGTCAATGCGGACTCGAATTCAGCGACACCGAATCTGGATAATAATCCTCCTGAAGTAACGGCCCCCACCGCTGTGGATGAAGCCCGAGAAGCGAGAAGAGAGGTCCAGGAGCTCTGAGCCATGTTTCACGTTCGAGAAAACTCTCAAGACCTCAGAATACGGCAACCGTACCCTGCTGCCTGGAGGAATGCTCCATTCCCGCCAAGATATAAGCCGTTCAACATCAACCCGTATGATGGCAAGACCTCCGCAAGTCGGTACATTACTTACTTCGAGGTCACCATCGACCATCTGCCCCATGACGATGCCATCCTCACACGATTATTCATTGGGGCATTGGAAGGAGTCGTCTTCGACTGGTATCGCAACCTGCCAGACAACTGCATCCACTCCTTCGCCAGCTTCAAGCGCATGTTCTTAGAGAGATTCTACGAAGTAGGGCAAGACATCACAATGTCCACCCTCATGGACGTCGTCCAAGGGGAGAAAGAGCTGACAAGGAACTACATTGAGCGGTTTTGCCAAATCGCAATGAAGCTGCACTCTGGAAATCCGAATTCCTCCCTGATTGAAATTTGCCAAAAGAGATTGCTCCCAACAATCAGTCTCTGGATGGGCGAAAGTCAATTCAAGGACTGGAAGACGTTCATCATCAGTGCCACAAGTGCCGAAGAACGATTGAAGAAGGCTCGCCAATTGGAATTGCACATCTCGGACGGAGAGAACAAGGGTAAGCGTCCTAATACCAACAACGACAATAGGGATAGCCCCTCCAACAATCGGGACAACAGGGGTAAGCAGGCTATGGTGGCCGACACAGTCCAGAAACCTGAGTCAAAATTGGCAGACAAATAATGGCCGCAAATCACTTACTCCTTTGAAGACGGCCACGTCAAGCCCATCTTGGACATGCTCATACAAGGAGACAGAATTCAGCTTCCTCCACCAAGATGGAAACCGCGGCCGGCAGAGATGAAGAACCCAAAGTACTGCCATTACCACCGTTACGTCCACCATGCTACACACGACTGCTACCAGCTAAAATGGTACATCTAAAATCTCATCGATTCGAACGCTTTGGCCATCGATTTCGAAGAGGTAACCGTGGCAGCCAATATGGTATTAGTATAATTTGGCAGCTTCCCTACAACGAAAACTCAAAACGGTGTGGTCCCCATCCCTCTGGCGATAATGGAGATTGCTAATCTTCCACCTCCCCGAGATCAGGCTGCTGGTCTAGTGCCCCTCACCACATCATGGGGGAAGATCATGTGGGTCCATCCAGACTTGGTATCTGAAGTGACTCAGCCCACACCATCTTCTATTGGTAAGAAGAAGAGTGGAAAAGTCAGGTCCTGCCGCACAATCTCGGCAGATATTGAAGAAGCTACAGCCGTCGTCACTCGGTCTGGTGCACAATTCCAACCTGTGGCTGACAACTCGACTGAAGATCATCAGCCCGCTACAACTGACGCTCCGGGACCGGCTCAGCCTCCAACGACCAACAAACCTAGGTCGAAGGAGACTCGCTTTGACAAATCCCTCAGAAAAGAGACACCACAGGGGCTGGAGAGGCCCTAAAACTTCGACATCTTGGCACAACTAGCTAACACACCGGCCAAGTTGTCATTATACGAGCTTCTGAGACTCTCAAAGGATGTTCGCACGACTTTGAGCGATGCACTCCAAAATGCCGACGCGTACCTGGCTCAGGTCAACCTCACGGGAGAGAACCTGCCTGCAGATCTCCAAGACAGCGCTTGCACGGGAGCAATGCCCAACATTGTCTTCACTCCACAGGACATGCTCATCAAAACTAACCTGCACGATCGCCCGCTATACTACACTGGATATATCGGCGACGTAAAGGTAGATCGGATGTACATTGATCCTGGCTCTTCCATAAGCATTATCTCGAAGGGTCTGTAACATCATCTCCGTATCCCAATGTATCGCCTGACGCCTACAAGTACCGCCATCAGCGGTTTTAATTCGGACAGGAGCTACCCAATTGGGAAGATTCGTCTGAAGTGTCAGATTGGCGATCTTCAATCAGAAGTCACTTGCTACGTCATAGATGCAGACACTTCTTACAACATCCTCCTGGGGCGCCCGTGGATACACGATTATATGATCGTGCCTTCCATGCTGCACCAGTGCTTCAAATATGTCGACAAACACGGCTTCGTGAGAACGAAATTTGCCGACATCGATCCCTTCAAAGGGGTCGAATCCTACTACTCAGACTCCTGCATGTACGAAAAGTCGAAGAGGCACCTTGATGAAGGAGATATGCAAGCTCGTACCGAGACAGCCACAGGATCAGAAGAACCTCTGACGATCTACCTCCAAGCTCGCAAACCTGGCAAGTCCGCACCCCTTACCGCCACTCTGCGGAAAGACGCAATCAGCCTCTCGGCACAAGAAGAGCAAATGATAATCCGGCTGCCAAGGTCTGGCCGAGTGCCAAGACCCACAACGGAGCCACTGACAATCAGGCTGCCGAGAGTCGGCCAGCCGCAAATAGAGAAGCTCAATCCCTCCGACAAGCTAATGATGATACGTCTTCCCAAGAAGAGTCGTCACCCCGATGCAAGGTCTGGGACTTCTAGCGAACCAACCACTCCCCGCCCAGCATCGAGTACCAAACTGGGGGTCGCTAGTCTGCCGACAACTCCACGCTCTACTCCACCAGCTGAACCTCTGACGATCAAGCTGTCCAGGTCGTCTTCTCAGTCTTCGTTTATACAGGGGGTAGCCGAAGAGGAACCGGAGCTAGCCAAGTATGTGGCTGCCCACACTGATATTCCCTTCACAGATGATGTAATCTCGCTAGAAAAGATACCTTACTTCATCAATAAAGGGCTATCTTTGAACTACCTCGAGCTTAACAAGCTCTGTACAATGTATGCTATGGAACACGGTATAGGTACTCACCTACACACACAGGTGACAAATGTGTACACCGCGAACCAGCTTAATCCAGTGGAAGGCGCTTACCGTATAATCGAGGGAGGGGACCATCCAATCATCTTCGGCCGGAAGGACGATCCGCGGCCCTTCACCGTAGAAGAAGTCGACCTTGAGTCAGATGCCGGAAGACTGCCTCTGTATCTTTATAGCCCCCAATCCAAATATCTCATGCAAAAATAGGGGTATGATCTGGAGACTACGCCAGGCTTGAGCTACGGTTCTGGACGACGATTACCTTTGAAGCCACCGGTCCCGGCTGGCAAACTACGGGACTACTATAGCAAAACTCGATGTGGATTAGGGTATTGTACACCCACGATGACCCCTGAGAGTTCAGATGAAGAATGTGACTGGCATTCATATTCAACCGGGTCACCAACTTCTGACTCGGATACCAGCATCGGAGATGTATTCAGACAAGTCCTATCAGTCAACATGGCATTCGCCGACGCTTATGAAGAAGATGAGGACATTCCTGAAATCCTCGAGCTAGAGCCGTGGGCCCAACAGTTGGATGCACAATAGGAAAAGCGGTTCAAACAGAGAGAACCTCCTACTGAAGATAAAGTTATACAGGTGGATCTCGGCAGCGAATCTTCTCCAAAACCAATCTTCGTCAGTAAAAGCCTGACAGACGAAGAGCGAGAATCGCTACTGGAGCTTGTCAAAGAATATATCGATGTGTTCGCCTGGAGTTATGAAGACATGCCAGGACTAAATCCCGAGGTTGCCCTTCACAAGCTCAACATTCAGCCAGATGTAAAGCTAGTCAAGCAATAACAACGACGCTTCCGCCCGAGCATCATGGATGCGATCGAAGCCGAAGTCAACAAACTGATAGCCAGCGGCTTCATACGTGAAGAGCAACATCCGGATTGGGTCGCCAACATAGTACCAGTCCTCAAGAAGAATGGAAAGATTCGAATCTGCATCGACTTTCGCAATCTGAACGAGGCATGTTCCAAAGATGAATTCCCTCTCCCTATCAAAGACATCATGATTGACAACACCTGCGGCTTCGAATTTATGTCATTCATGGATGGCTTCTCGGGGTACAACCAAATCAAGATGTCTCATGACGACAAAAAGCATACATCATTCCGAACACCAATTGGCACATACTGCTACACAGTTATGCCTTTCGGTTTGAAGAATACCGGTGCCACATATCAAAGAGCCATGAGCATCATCTTTAGAGACCACTTATACAAGACGGTGGAGTGCTATATTGATGACATCGCCGTCAAGAGTCGCTGTAAGGAAGACCATCTCCAGGATCTGAGAACGGTATTCGACCTGATGCGAGCGCACAATCTGAAAATAAATCCTACGAAGTCCTTCCTGGGCGTATCCAGCGGGAAGTTATTGGGTTTCATCATCACCGCCCAGGGTATCCATGTAGACCCTGAGAAGACAAAGGCAATTATGGAGATGGCTCCCCCGAGAAATCTTCGCGAACTCAGAGGCCTTCAAGGGAGGCTAGCTTACATCAGGAGGTTCATTTCTAACCTCTTCGGGCGATGTCGACCATTCACCCATCTCATGAAGAAAGACGTCTCATTCGTATGGGACGAAGAATGTCAGCGGGCCTTCGACAGCATCAAAGAATATTTGTCGAACCCTCCAGTCCTGGTGGCCCCGGTTGCTGGAAAACCATTCCTGCTCTACGTACGAGCAATGGAACATTTCCTCGGGGCTCTGCTAGCACAAAACAATGATGCAGGCCATGAGCAAGCCATATATTACCTCAGTCGAATGATGATTGGGCCAGAGCACCGATACATCGCTGTGGAGAAGGAATGCCTCGCCCTAGTGTTCGCCACTCAGAAGACGCGGCACTATGTCACGGGACAAACAATACATGTGATCTCACGAGTCAACCTTCTCAGGGTCCTCATGACTAAACCAGGGGCACTCAGCTCTCGCCTCGCTACATGGGCAATATTGCTGTCCCCTTATCATATGATTTTTGTCCCGCAAAAGGCTGTCAAAGGTCAAGTCCTGGCAAACTTTTTGGCAGCTCACCCAGGCTCGGAGTCGTCCAGAATATATGAAGAAATTCCAGATGAGGTCGCCGACTCGCATGTAACCTCTCACGATGATATATGGCGAATGTTCTTCGATGGTGCCTCAAGGACCGGACCTAAGGGCAACATCGTCGTCGGAGTCAGGATGGTGCTGGTTTCTCCTTTCGGATTAGTGATCAATCACGTTTACTCTCTCACTGAACCCTGCTCTAACAATGTGGCCGAGTACAACGCTCTGGTCATTGGCCTCCAACTTGCAAGAGAGCTGGGGGTAGAATATCTTGAAGCATACGGCGATTCTCAGTTAATCGTCAATCAGATCCGGGGTTCATACGAAGTCCGCGACGAAGACATGATCCCCTATCACCAAATAGCGATCAACATCATCTCGTCGTTCGTGGGGTTCTTCATCGAACATGTTCCCAGACTCCGAAATATCGAAGCCGATGCCCTAGCTGGCCTTGCCGCTTTCCTAGCAGTGCCAAATCATACTCATCAATCGGTAGATGTGATAGGCCACAAACTGGTCTGCCCCAAGAACAACGTTCAATTCGTGGCAAGTTATTCCGCTTAGACGATCGACGATGTCTCAGATTGGAGACAACCATTCATTGACTTCGTCGTCTACGATATCCTGCCCGAGAACCCAAAGGAAGCCACCTCCATCAGATGGCGTTCTCTCAGATTCTTCTACGATACAGAGACGAAAATGCTGTATCGACGATCCTACGATGGGTTATTGCTTCGGTGTCTGTCAAACGCAGAAGCCAAAGAAGCCGTACGAGAAGCTCATGACGGTGTCTGTAGGGCCCATCAGCCTGGCCCTAAACTACAAGATCGTCTTCGCCGAATGGGCTACTACTGGCCTACGATGATAGCAGATGCGATAGACTATGCTAGAAAGTGCAAAGCCTGCCAAGTCCACGCGAACTTCATCCACCAGCCATCCGAATTTCTACATCCGACAGTGGCGTCCTGGCCGTTCGAAGCATGGGAAATGGATATCATCGGTCCGATTACTCCACCTTCCTCTCGAGGATATCGCTTCATACTCGCCATCATGGATTACTTCTCCAAATGGGCGGAAGCTGTCCCGCTCACAGAAGTAAAGACTTCAAACGTGATCAGCTTCCTTAAGCATCACGTCATCTATCGCTTTGGACTGCCCCGAAGGATCATCCACGATAATGGTCCGCAGTTTGCAAGCCACGCCTTCTATCGGTTTTGTGATAAGCACCGCATCCAGAATATTGCTTCGACGCCATACAATCCAGTAGCGAATGGGTTGGCAGAAGCATTCAACAAAACTATCATCAAGTTACTCAAGAAGTTCGTGTCGGCCAATAAACGTGACTGGAACGAGAAGCTTAGTGAATGCTTGTGGGTGTATCGTACTACAGTCCGAACGGCCACAGGGAACACACCATTCTCCCTGGTGTACGGGAGTGAGGCAGTTCTCCTATTGGAGACTCAAATACCCTTACTCCGCGTCGCCCTCACTTATCAATTGATGACGGATGATAACTACCGTCGTCGGCTACAAAAGTTAGAGGCCTTAGATGAAAAGCACCTCCTGGCTCAGCAACGAATCGAGCTATACCAAGCACGCATCTCTGGAGCCTTCAACAAGAAGGTTAAAATCAGAACATTCCAAGTGGGCAATCTCATTCTGGCAGTCCGGAGGCCGATGGTCATGACTCACAAGACCACCGGCAAGTTTCAACCAAAATGGGAAGGTCCATTTATCATCGAGGCTGTATTCTCCAACGGTGCTTACCGTCTCGTAAAACAAAATAGAGACTTGCTCATGTTGCCCGTCAACGGCAAGTTCCTGAAGAAATATTATGTCTGAACGACATATTTCAGATCTCTGAGTCATGTACCCACTGGTGCCGCTGAACTCACCTTCTCGACATTCCAGATCATTGAGTTATGTATCCGCTGGTGCCGCTGAACTCATATCGATATTTTCCAGATCATTGAGTCATGTACCCGCTGGTGCCGCTGAACTCACAACCACTCATTCCAGATTATCGAGTCATATACCTGCTGGTGCCGCTGAACTCACATCCATAATATTCCAGATTATCGAGTCATGTACCCACTGGTGCCGCTGAACTCACATTTCACAACATTTCAGATTATCGAGTCATGTACCTGCAGGTGCCTCTGAACTCACATTCTGGTCACTCTTTCAGATAGTAAGTCATGTATGACCAAACCTCTGAACTTTCTTTCTGGAAGAGATCCTTCCTTATGATCCACTACCCGTACTCCCAGTGCACAAAAAGGGTAACCGATCCACAAATTTCCAAAACGGCCATGTTCTCATTACCTCTGAGTCGTTTCACTTTCTCCAAAAACAAATTACCCCTTTACATAGAACTTCCATGTCCTTATTACCTTTGAGTCATTCTATGTACCCTCCTTCATTGAGCCCACTCCTGCCATGTCCTCATTACCTCTGAGTGGGAAGGCTCCGTCGAAGAAACCTTCATGCTTGTCATGTCCTCATTACCTCTGAGTAAGTATGATGATTCCCTTTCGACTTATTATCTGTACCTACAACCGGAGCACGCCAAGGATAATAGGTCCATAAATATTCTTCGCTGAGTCCGCCCCTGCCATGTCCTTATTACCTCTGAGCTGGAAGACTCCACGGTTAAACCTCCGTACTTACCATGTCCTCATTACCTCTGAGTAAGTATGTTGGTCCTCTCTCGTCTTATTATTCGTACCCTGAACCAGGGTACGCCAAGGGTAATAGGCCCACAAATGTCCTCTGTTGACCACAAATATCTTCCGTTGAGTCCACTCCTGCCATGTCCTCATTACCTCTGAGTAGGAAGACTCTACGGTTAAAACCCTCATACTTGCCATGTCCTCATTACCTCTGAGTAAGTATGTTGGTTCCCCTTTATCCTATTATCCGTATCCTGAGTTAGGGTACGCCAAGGATAATAGGCCCACAAATATCCTTTACTAAGTCTCTTAGTACAGGCCCACCATTCCTCATCATGCCCCGGGAGCCCAGTTGCTCCATAACACTCTATCTCCCGATACTTGGAACGTCCACAACAATATTAACGTGGAGATGTTCTAGGTATCCCCAATCAAACTTGTTATCCGTACCTAAAACCAAGGTATGCCAAGGGTAACAGGTCCACAAACAAGTCCCCCATGCGGGGCAAACATCACCACCATACCACAGGCACAACAAGCAATACAAATGAAGGATAGAATGGAAAGTACTCTTTATTTGAAAGACGAAAAAGCATTACATGATTTGGGACCATGTCCCTCTCAAAGAAAAAAAAAGAAAACAAAAACAAAAGAAGAAAAGGCCGACTATAGTTCGGCGTTACACAACTCCAAGAGGCGGTTTCTCACCAATGCAGTACCCCACTCAAGCCTCTGTCTAGCCCTGCGCTCAGCTTCCTGGGATAACTGCTCCCCATTATCCAGGTCCATGAGTGTCCGCCAGTCATCGTCCAACCTCTTCAGAGCCACTTCCAAGTCAGCCGAAGCTTTATTGACGTTATCAGCTGTCACCCTCATTTTCCGTACTTCCCGTATTTCGTATTTATACTCGTATCTAGATTTTGGCATATATTTTTATTTTTCTCAACTTGTGGAATTTCGGTATTTCTCATATTTTGGGTTTTGGCATGGCCCGCTTTTAATGGGATTGGGTTGGTTTGGTTTGGTTTAATGTGTATTGGAACACCTTAGCCTATGCTCCACCCTGAACACACTACATCCCATCCTCTTTAAAACTCCACCAACTTTTTCTCTCTCCTCATAACCTCCATTAATTTCTTCTTCTCCTTCCTCTACACAACACTCTTCTCCTTCCTCCACACAACACCCATCCATAGGCAAGTGCACCTTGCCACCACATGAGAACCCTCTTTTATTTGTCCATTTGCTAGATTAGGACATGGTGATTAACATTAGAACTTAGCATTTTGTGATTTGGAGTCTCCATTGTTCTAGATCTAAGTTTTCCCTATTTTTGGTTTTGCATGGTTTTGATCTATTTAGGTTGAATTTTTATTGGTTTTGATGTTTCCATGTGGAAGAGAGTTCAATTCCACCCCGGTTGGAACTTTAGAAATCCGGATTTGGAGTTCGGGTGGCCAAGTTGTGATGCCTTGAAGTTTTGGGAGCCATGAGAGCTTCTTCTCAGCCATAGAGAAGAAGACCCTTTCCTCGGCGTGCGTGCTTTTGTGCGTACGCAGCCCCTCTGCGTGCGTGTTTTTACGCGTATGCAGCTCTCCTGCGTGCGTGACTTTTCTCGTACGCAGCTCTCCTGCGTGTGTGACTTTTCTCGTACACAGCTCTCCTGCATGCGTGACTTTTCGCGTACGCAGCTCTCCTGCGTGCGTGACTTTTTGCGTACGCAGCTCTCTTGCGTGCGTGACTTTTTGCGTACACAGCTCTCCTGCGTGCGTAACTTTTCGCGTACGCAGCTCTCTTGCGTGTGTGACTTTTCGCGTACGCAGCTTTCTTGCGTGCGTGACTTTTCGCGTACGCAGCTCTCTTGCGTGCGTGACTTTTCGCGTACGCAGCTCTCCAGCGTGCGTGACTTTTCGTGTACGCAGCTCTCTTGCATGCGTGACTTTTTGCGTACACAGCTCTCCAGCGTGCGTGACTTTTCGCGTACGCAGCTCTCCTGCGTGCGTGACTTTTGTGCGTACGCTGCTCCCCTGCGTGCGTGCCCTTGTGCGTACGCTGCACCCTGAACCCCCTTGCTTAACCCATTGGCTCTTTAAGCTTGGCTCTTCTA
This sequence comes from Iris pallida, assembly GCA_029216955.1. NCBI lineage: Eukaryota > Viridiplantae > Streptophyta > Magnoliopsida > Asparagales > Iridaceae > Iris > Iris pallida. The sequence goes on along the minus strand of JANAVB010039212.1, from coordinate 43,848 downwards.
TAGCCCTGTATATTGATATTTTATTAGATATTTTATGCCCATTTTATATCCTTACGCCTTTTGTCATGAACTTGATTTTACTTAATATGTTTGGAATGACTATTGTACATGGCATGGTATGACAAGGAACTAGCATAACACGACAGTGACCCGTAATGGTGCACTCCTGACATGACCAACCTGACATGATAGTGGCCCGTCGTGGCGCACTCCCGACAAGTACCCTGACATGATTTATCTTGATAACTTAACTTGACCTGCCTTGACACCGTGGGTAGTTCTTTCTTGCTTGATTGTCAAATCCACTTATCCTATCTTGCATCATGTCTAGGATGGGACTCCTGAGTACCACGGTCAGGAGCACCTACTAAAATGGATTAAGGTTAATAACTAGAATAACACAGTAGTCATGAGGAGATGACACAGCTACAGGCAATCCCGTTACCTGGGCGCTCTTAGGATCTGTAGCCTGCCGTCGAGTAGGGCATATTTCCAGCACACCGTCGCGTGTTGCACCCTCTAAGTCACCTAAGGGTACATTTGTCTCCCGGGCGATGTACCCACCTGAATTCAACCCCTAATTTTCGACCTGGGTAACCTGGATGGTCTGCAGGGCTTGTGGCTATGGAATCATCTCACTGCATCTTGTTAGTAATTAGGTCTGTGATAACCCTAGTTAGTTAAAGTAGTAAGTCGTAGTATCTGCTTGGCCGTGATTGATTGAATGAGGTATAACCAGTTTAGCCATGTCTTGATCCAGTACGAGATTGCTCCCTGTCTTAATTTCTTACATTATTACCTTGCCGATAAATGGTGGGAAACCAAGTTCTGTTCAGATGAAGGGTTACAACCCCGGTCCTTGTTTGGTTTACGGGTTGTAACCTGGCTATCGGAATAGTTCCATGGTTATCGCGTCGTATATCATCCTGACATGTTTTTGTAATTCTAGTTTTAATATTAGATTTTCTTGTGCTAATTGCTGGCTTTTGTTCTTATTTCGTGGCCCCCTTGTGGCACTTGCTCTTTCTGGGGTTGACCCAGCTGGTTTTGTGTGGCCAGATTTCGGAGCAGCTTCCGAGGATCTACCAAGTTTCCAGCCCAATGGTGGCGACTAGAAGGAACCCGGGCTACGAGTGGGTTTTCTATTTTGTTTCGCTCACTCTATTGTAAAGTTACTCTTTTGAGGCGTTTAGCCGACGAGCACCTGTTAGCTCGATGCACTTTACTTACTGTCTGCCTACGGGCTGTAAACATGATTAACAAATCCTAGGGTTGATCATGTACGACTAAACTCTTGCTAGTCCTAACATTTTGTACGACTAGCTTCATGATCAGCTGAATGGGACGCCTTATTATTGTATATTTAATGATCATACATCTTGCGACCTTACATACTTGCTTGTGATTGAGACATTAGGCTTGTTCATGACCATAAGAGACTGTTGGCTTGTAGTAAACCTTCATATTTCTAGACAGCCGTGACCGTATATCGAGGTGGTTTCCATTTCAATATACGTAGCTGGCTATGTCTGCCCCCGCTCTCCAGTATTCTGGTTCTGGGGCGTGACATCAGCCTCCTGGATGATTAGCCTCTGTCGATTCGGGCAGCCTCAAGCTCAGACTCAAAGAAAGTTAACTTCCTCTGGAGCTCAAGGATCTGCTCCCACGTGTCAGTAATCCCGCGGGAGGCAATCGCTTCCCGAGCTGTAACATCTTCACTCTCATGGCTCAATTGATCATATCGGTCAAACAGAGTGCAGAGATCCTCCAGTATGGCCGGCCTGGTTTTATCCTGAGCAGCCTTCGTCTTCTCTATAGCAGTTGTGAGGGAGCCACGCACCTGATCTATAGCGGCAGATAGATCAACCTGCCGCAGTCCCTGAAGCTGGGCCACCAGCTGATCAGTCTCCAATAATTTTGCCTCCAGGAATGCAGCCATCCCTGCCCCACCAGGAAGGGCCTTAAGGATATCAATTTGACCCTGGGCGCATTTCTGGGACAAGACGAAAGAGGTCCCTCTGTCCATAGCAGCTTCTATCCCCCTTTTCAAGTGACGATAAAAGCTGTCGACCACGTCCTGTAACGCTTCATCCAGGACCTCTGTAGAGGACGGCGTCAGAGGAAGCGTGGCCGGCAGCATCAAAGGAGTGGTGCTAGAACTTGCCACCAGGGGGGTGACTTCCGAGCAGAACGATGCACGGATAGCGGCTAACTCTTCCTCTGCCACCCGAAGAGCCTGGACGCTTGGCAGGGCGGAGAGGTCGACTCTCTGGGCCGCCCGAGCAGAAGAAGACACGAGGACCATCGTCCCCTGCCCCGATTGTCCCATCACCGAACTTGCCGATCTCGAGCCCGCAGGAGGACCATCAAGACGAGCAGGAGGGGAAAGAGGTACGCCCCTCTCTGCCAGTGCCCCTTCGGCAGAGTCTGTCTCAACAAAGTCCACCTTCGGCACTGGAGAGGCAGGACCTGCATGTCCAGGACAATGATCAATCGACGTGACCCGGAGGATGTGATCATAGAGCAGATAGGCCTCCTCGCAAGTTAAGATTCGACTTATCTTACCGGGAGAGGAGCATCGAGGCTGCAGCTCGTTCGCAGATGGCAGGGTCTCCTCACCCGCGATCTCCAAATTAAATTTGGCCAGCTCCTCTGACCCAGCCACCTCAGAGGGAGAGGCAACTCGATCAGCATCATCTTGACGAAATTCAACAATTTTAGGGGCAAGCTCACCGTAGCCCCCGTTATCCCGGGTCACGATCTCTGCAACTCGAGAGTCCTCTTCTTCTGACGCCTATAAGAGGGAAAGAAGATGATTAAAATCAAAGCTAGAAGAAAGGAAGGACCGGTAGTAACTTATTTACCTCTGATGCGGGTCGATTTCTTCGCCTCTTTCCTTGATAGTTAGCCCGCGGTGTCTGGTCGCAGCCAGTTTCCGAGAGCGAGGAATGCCGCCAACAGGAGAAAGTTGCCTGCTACGCTTCCGTAAAGGGTCGGGTGCAACGGATGGCTGATCTACCATCATCTCATCTGGCAAAATAGGCGGCTGATTCGCCCCTACATCTGCCAACGGAAAGGAAGAGTCATCTTTATCAGGCTCGTCGCCTTCGTCATCTGCAGCAGCGGAGTCCGAATCCGGCACTTCGACTTTGTTCTTCCTCTTCATTGTCTTGGCCCCCTGGGAACCGTCATCCAGACCGGTACCAACGATGAAACTGGTACCCGGGTTAAAACCGACAGGGGGCTTGTTTGCCATGACGTGGTACAGAGCCACCATATATAAGATCTCTACCGACGCCTTGATAGCAGGAACTGAGAAAACGGTACGGGTATGGAATGTGTCATAGTAATGCCAGGCCCGGATGCCGTCAAGAAGGCTACCTTCAAAGCCCAGATAAGAACTGGGGCTGTCTAGAAAAAGTTGACTATATCCAAATTGCCGGGCGAACCTGCTCGGCAGATAAGGCTCCAGAAAGACAGTGTTACGGTTGCGATACACCAGATGAGAGGGGCGGATATTTTGCAGCCACAGAAGCTTCTGGCCGTCCAGAAGTTGGGGGGGGCCAATACCGTCAAGATGGACAGCCGCTATTTCTTCATCAGTAAAACGAGGGACAGATACGAAAATATTGTACATGTCTGCCCTCGCCAATGCCATCCGACAAGCACGTATGGTCTCGAATTCCCAAGACTCATTACGATAGCAGAAGATAAAAGCGTCGTCATCAGTTACGCCGTCTTCAGAGCCCGGTCTCATCAAAGACGGATAATGCATCAACAGCCACCCCATCAAAGAATAATAGGGCAACTCGGTCTGTTCAAAATCTTTCGTCACATCTCAGGCAATGACCTTGGATGTGAAAGTGCAAAGGCCACGGTATATACTGCACACCATAGCCGGGAGAAGAGCTAGCCGGACTCGCAAAACTAATATCACAGTCGGAAGGATGAAATTGCGACTGATCCTCTCGATGGAACCAGCTCCGCCCGAGACTACACAGTTTTGCAGCTATATCATTAAGAATCCTGCCAGGAGCGCCTTCTCCGACAATTCTTGGGTGTCCTGATAAAAATAACCGAAGGAGTCGGTCTGACTCCCGAATCTTTCACTAGAGGTGGCCACCCTCTTAGCTGACGACACTAAGGCTTTCACCGCCTCCCGGGATTGAGGACGGCGGGGAGTAACTTGACCTGAGGCATCCGTCGTGAAGAGGTAGCGCACCCAGTCTTTGGTATGAGGGGCATTTCCTTCCGAGCTGTTCTCCTTTTTGGCTATTTGATGACATGTACTATAATGGCACAATATCTCTTGATAAAGAGCTACGAAGCCTGAATGCCGCCTTTCCAACTCTTCGAACTCCTCGTTCGTGGGAGTATACGCCTCAAAAGCTTCGTCCCCCAAGGAAGCTTAGAGACCGCATGCATTTCGTGGAGCGCGAGCCCCATTTCCTCTACGGGAGTATAGAAGGTTCCCGTACGGCGATTATACATCTCTAGCAGAGATATAAATAATCTCTTGTTTATAGGCAAGCCATGGCTAGTACCCCGAATAGCATGGTAAAGACCAATCTCACACAGAAAGGCCTCATACTTTTGCAAAATCCACGTAGACAGATTGGTCCACGAGGGAATCGGATGTATCCAGCTGGGGAGCATCAACCGACCAATGGGATATGAGCCCTTCCGAGCGAGTTGGTTCATAAAAGTATCGGCGGTAGAAAACATGAAATTGGGACCCGGCACATTCAAGAAGGTACCCGGGGCCAATCCCATTACGGAACGGCTGGTGTGCACCTTACCCGCGCACACTGACTTCAGGCTATTGTTATAATGGATGTCTCCCACGAACATCCCACTCCGAGTAGGAGTTAATGAATCTTCCATCTTCTGGTCCAATGGGAGCATATTGAACCAAGATAAAGGAAAGTGACGCTCCATCTGGGGGATACGGATCGCCATCCCGTTAGAAACAAAACTCCAGTTCTCTGATACCTCCAGAATCTGACTGTTCTTCACAGTCAAGGCATCTCCAAAGAAGAAGGCGGGCTTCAAGTATTCCCCTTCTAATTTTCTCGAGTTCATCATAGCATTAAGAAAATAGAAAGGCTGATTCTTGATGGCATTCGATCTCACCGGGGGCTCGTCACTCGAAAACTAGTCAGCCATGTGTTGGACTATATGGTCGTACCTATAGCCTAGAGCAGCTTGGGCGCTGCCTACCAGGAGCTCTCCAGCAGCATTTACTGGCAAATTCACTGAGAAGAAGACAGAAAAAGATAAGTTAAAAAGATGGACAAAAAGGAACTAATGGGTGCTTTCGAGCTTATGCGGCTCCAACTTAACAAAGCCTCATGCGGCTCAGGAGAACACTTATGCGGCTCTAACTTACTGAAGCCTCATGCGGCTCAGGAGAACACTTATGCGGCTCCACTTAGTGAAGGGTCATGCGGCAGTGCTTTCATAAGGCCCGTAGGGATCGGATAAGTTCGTGCGGACCACGTGACAGACAAATGTGTGCGAATCTATGTGGCTCAGTGTAGCTTATGCGGCTTTGTTGGCGAAGCGCATATGCGGCCACAGTGGCTATTCTTATGTGGCTCGCGGCTCGACCGTAGGACGAATATGCGACTCACATGAAGATAAAGGCTCGTGCATAAAGCATGCAACGTAGCCATAGCAGTTAGGGTTCTTTAAAACCACATAAAGTCCTTACCAGCAATAGGAGGATGGACGTCAGGGTGAGCTGCGGGCAAGACGGCCGGCGGAGGAACGGCCTCGGTAGAAGTAGATGCAGTCTTCTTCGACGAAGACGCCGCCTTCTTGCCCTTCGCCGCAACAGTCTTCTAGGGAGCCATTGGCAATTAAAGAAGAAGATGACAATGAAGTAGGGAAAATTCGAAGTGAAGGAGAAAGTAAAGAAGTTTTCTCTCTCAAACCCCTCTTATTTATAGGAGGACAAGAGAGGAGGGGAACACGTAGATTGATAACCGCCTCGGAAAAGACGAAACCGACTCCTCGGATTTCGTCCCCTCTCTCATAAAGAAGATTCACCCAGGGCATAAAATCAAAAGATTTAATGAGCCAACCCTTGAAATCTCCCCTAAAGGCGGCAATAAAACGAATTTGAGGCAATTAATGATGCGCACACGTGGCAAGGAGCTATGCGGCCCGAAAGTCCCTGCGGCTGATTGACTCAATGCGGCCGAAACATCCATGCGGCCGAGTCATCCATGCGGCCGAGATATCCATGCGGCTGAAACATCCATGCGGCCAAGCCATCCATGCGGCCGAGACATCCATGCAGCCGAGACATCCATGCGGCTGAGACATCCGTGCGACCGAGACATCCATGCGGCTGAGACATCCATGCTTCTTATTCAAATTATTTTAATTTTGCAAATTGAAAACTTTGAAGGGGGTCTTGTAGAAGCATGGAAAAGAATGAAGAAAGATCCATACGGCCAGAGAGCCCCCTGCGGCTCAGAGAGTTCATGCGGCTCAAGTATCCATGCGGCTCGAGCGTCTATACGGCTGAAACAAGTTCCATGCGGCTCAAAGAGGAGCCACGTGGCCTGCAAACAGCTCTCTCGTTTGTCCTTTACTGCATTAAATGCCTTGACGGCTGACAGCTCTGACAAGGTGACAGTTCTGACACAAAGATATCATTTTGACTCCCTCATAATGACGGACTCCTTGGGAAGCAAAAAAATCTCTGACACGATCCCCCGAGAGTCAGAAACTATCATGCGGCCTTGACACGTGGACAGTCGTATGCGGCCCAAGCAGAGACTCCCCCATGCGGCCCAAGTGGAGACTCCCCCATGCGGCCCAAACGGAGGTTCCCCATGCGGCTCACGAAGACTAGCTCCATGCGGCTCACGAAGACCATCCCCATGCGGCTCACGAAGACTAGCTCCATACGGCTCACGAAGACCATCCCCATGCGGCCCAATAAGGAGCAACTCTCATGCGACTCAGATTTCTGCTGTTATGACATGTGGCATGATAGCAGGGCACGTGGCATCAGATTGATCGAAATCCCTCAACAAATTCTAATAAAATATTGGGATCAAATCAGATCATTTGCAAATAAGCCAATTAAAGACACGTGTCGAGGAATCCAAGGTTAGCATGACAAATCAGGAGGATTTATGTCAATCAGCATTAATTACTCATAAAAAGATTTAATGTAATCATATTTATTGCTCAAATCTCGATGAACGGCCCAGATCCAGTGATCCTTATCCGTCGACTTTCAAGAGTGGGCAATCATTGAAAACCCTAATGAGGCCCCCCACTCTTATAAATAGCAGGGTGCCATTCCCTTGCGAAGAGAGACAGACATATACAGAGACAGATGCACATAGAGACATACACAGAGACAGAGAGAGACATAGAGAGCCAGAGAGCCTGAAAAGAGAGCATTTCTTCATCAACGCCCAGCAGTTCTTCTACAGAGCCAAGGCTGCACCCGATCGTCCAAGGAGTAAGGCAGAGCTGCCGTCGCTTTTCTGAGCCTCTACCGTCACCCCCCAGAATCTAAAATAAACAATTGTACTTAGATTGATGTACCTAGGTTTTCATCCCTAGGCTTTCTTTGTACAAACGAGTTTGTATTGTGAAGTAAAAGTCCAGTCCTCTGATAATTGTTCTGTTCTTTTATATTTCATGGCAAACAACCACAAACACAACAAGCAATACAAATGAAGGGTAAAATAAAACATACTCTTTTATTTGAAAGTCAAAGATACTACATGTTCTGGGACCACGTCCCTCTCAAAAAAAAAATATAAATAAGAAAAAGGCCGATTACGGTTCGACGATACATAGTTCTCTGAGACGGTCCCTCAGTAAGGTAGTCGACCGCTCAAAACATTGCTTGGCTCGGCGCTCGGCCTCTTGAGTCAGCCGCTCCGCATCCTCCAGATGTGAATGAGCCCGCCAGCCCTCTTCAAGCTTCTCCAGAGCACGCTCCAAGCCAGCAGAAGCTCGAGTGACCCTGTCGGCTTCCTAAACAACCGGCTTCTTATCCGCGTGGGCGGCCTCGAGCTCAGATTCCAAGAAAGTTAATTTTCTCTGAAGTTCGAGGATCTGCTCTCTCGTATCAATTACCCCACGGAAGGCGGTCGTTTTTCGAGCCATGCAAGCCTCTTCCCTGCGGCTCAACTGATCATACTGCAGAGACAGGCGGTGGAGGTCCCCCATTATAATCGGTTTGGCCGCATCTCGTACAGCCCTTACCTTCTCTAGGACAGTAGTGAGGAAGTCCCACTCCTGATCTATCACTGAAGACAGATCAACTTGCCGCAGTACTTGAAACTTGGCCACAAGCTGATCCGCCTCTAGCAATTTGGGCTCCAGCAGCTCAACTATCCCCGCCCCCCCTCCCCCCCGGGAAGGGTTCTAAGAATTTCAATCTGGCCACGAGCACATTGATGAGCCAGGGCAAAAGAGATCCCCCTCTCCACAGGAGCTTCGACTCCTCGCCTCAGGTGACGGTAGAAATGGTCAACCACATCCCTTGACGATTCATCAAGTACTTCCGAAGAAGACGGAGTCAAAGGGAGAGTGGCTGGCAGAGTCGAAGAAGATACAACGAAACTTGATGCCCCTGCCACAAGGGAAACAAATTCTGAGCAAAAAGACGCTTAAATAGCGGCCAATTCTTCTTCCGCAGCCCGAAGAATCCGGAGGCTCGACAGGGCAGAGAGGTCGACTTCGAGAGTCGTATAAACAGATGAGGGTACAGGGACCAGTTCTTCCTGCTCCGGCCGTTCTGCCGCTTGTCCTTCCGAACTTGATTCAGCGGAAGGTCTCTCAATATAAGTTGGAGGGGGAGGAGGCGCGCTCTCTTCCACCAGGTCCCCTCTAGCAAGCTCTACCCTGACAATGTCCGTCATTGGTAGTGAAGGAGCAGGACCTGTATGTCCAGAGCAACCATCAATCAGCTTAATCTAAAGGATGTGATGATAGAGCGAATGAGCCTCCTCACTAGTCAAGACTTGGCTCATCTTACCAGGGGAGAGTTGCGGAGGCTGAGGCTCGCTTACAGCCGCCATAATATCTTCGCCAGCGACACCCGAGTTGAATTCAGCTGGTTCCTCTGCACCAACCGCCCCGGAAGGAGATACAGCTGGATCAGCGTCACCCTGCTGAAGTTCAGCAGTCTCGGGGACGGGTTCAGCGGAGCTCGCGTCGCCCTGGGTCGAGACCTCAGCAACGTGAGACCCCTCAGCCGCCATCGAGAGAATCCCGACAGAAATAATCTCGGCACACATGTCACTAATCAAAGTGGTCAGGGCCGGGTTGACTTCAGAAACAGCGATCGGCTCTCGAGAGTCTGACTCCTCTGACGCCTACAGAGAATAAAAAAATGATTAGATCTTAATTTAGGAAAAAGAAGAGCTAAAGAAGGAGATGGTTGTAATTCAATTCACCTCCGAAATGGCACCCATATCCTCATCTCTCTCCTTAATGAGCAGCCGGCGAGGCTTAATCGCAGCCCGTGATTTCGAGGTTTATGTAACCGTAGCCTTATGTCGCAGAAGATTGGAATTATTCAATCTTATTTCGATTATTCAATGTCTCCACAGTTCATCTGTTTGAGAAAAAAGGTAAAGTCTATTCCAACAATATGAGCAAGTCTCTGTTTTGTTTTGCGAGGCGGTAAGCACCATTGGAGAATACAGCCTCGATGACAAATGGGCCTTCCCACTTTGGCTGGAATTTGTCGGCAGTTTTGTGAGTCATAACCATCGGTCTCCGAACTGCCAGAACGAGATCGCCCACTTGGAATGTTCTGACTTTAACCTTCTTGTTAAAAGCTCCCGAGATACGTGCTTGGTATAGCTCGATTAGTTGTTGAGCTAACAGGCGCTTCTCATCTAGGGATTCCAACTCTTGTAGCCGACGATGGTAATTATCATCCGTCGTCAATCGATAGGTGAGGGCGATACGGAGCAAGAGGATTTGGGTCTCCAGAGAAAGAACTGCCTCGCTCCCATACACCAGAGAGAATGGTGTGTTCCCGGTGGCCGTCCGACCTGTAGTACGGTACGCCCATAAGAATTTGTCAAGCTTCTCATTCCAGTCGCGTTTGTTGGAAGACACGAATTTCTTGAGCAGCTTGATTATGGTTTTGTTGAATGCTTCTGCCAACCCATTCGCTGCCGAATTGTACGGCATTGATGCAATATTCTGGATTCGGTGTTTGTCGCAGAATCGATAAAAGACGTGGCTTGCGAACTGCGGACCATTATCGTGGATGATCCTTCGGGGCAGTCCGAAGCGATAGATGACGTGATGCTTAAGGAAGCTGATCACGTTTGATGTCTTCACTTCTGCAAGCGAAACAGCTTCCGTCCATTTGGAGAAGTAATCTGTGATTGCGAGTATGAAACGGTGTCCTCTAGAAGAAGGTGGAGTGATCGGACCGATGATGTCCATTCCCCATGCTTCGAATGGCCAGGATGCCACCGTTGGATGTAAGAACTCGAATGGTTGATGGACGAAATCTGCGTGGACTTGATAGGCTTTGCACTTTCTTGTATATTCTATCGCATCCGCCACCATCGTAGGCCAGTAGTAGCCTATCCGGCGAAGGCAGTCTTGTAATTTTCGGCCAGGCTGATGGGCTCCACAGACGCCATCGTGAGCTTCACGCATGGCTTCTTTGGCTTCTGTATTTGACAGACATCGAAGCAGTAATCCATCGTATGATCATCGATACAACTTTTTCGTCTCCGCATCATAGAAGAATCTGAGGGAACGCCTTCTGATGGAAGTGGCTTCTTTTGGATTCTCCGACAAGATGCCGTAGACTACAAAGTCAATGAATGGCTGTCTCCAGTCTGGTGCTTCGTCGACTGTCAAAGCGGAGTAACTCTCAACACATTGAACATTGTTCTTAGGACAGACCAATTCACGGCCTATTACTTTAACCAAGTGGTGAGCATGATTCGAAACCGCTAAGGAAGCGACAAGGCCTGCTAGGGCATCGGCTTCAATGTTTTGGAGCCGAGAAACGTGTTATATGAAGAACCCTTCCAGGGATGAGATAATGTCAATAGCTATTTAGTGATAGGGGATCATGTCTTCATGACGAACTTCGTATGAACCCCGAATATGATTGACGATTAACTGTGAATCATCGTATGCTTCAAGATACTCTACCCCCAGCTCCTTTACAAGTCGGAGGCCAATGACCAAAGCGTTGTACTCGGCCACGTTGTTTGAACAGGGCTCCGTGAGGGAGTAAGTCCGATTGATCACCAGTCCAGAGGGAGAAATTAGCACCACTCCGACTCCAGCGACGATGTTATCCTTAGGCCCAGTTCTGGAAGCGCCGTCGAAGAACATTCGCCATACGACATCATGAGAGGCCACATTTGAATTAGCGACCTCATCTGGAATCTCTTCGTCTATTCTGGTTGACTCCGAACCTGGATGAGCTGCTAAAAAGTCTGCCAGAGCTTGACCTTTAACAGCCTTCTGCGGGACGAAGATCATCTGGTAGGAAGACAATAATATCGCCCAGGTAGCGAGGCAAGAGCTGAGTGCACCTGGCTTGGTCATGAGGACCCTGAGGGGGTTAACTCTTTATATGACATGGATGGTTTGTCCCGGGACGTAATATCGCGTCTTCTGAATGGCGGGCTTGGATTGTGGGCTAGCTATTCTAATTGCCTACCAAGCCTTGGAGTTTGATTATGAGCTTATGTTTGGGTTAGGGATTACCTAATTAACCTAATTATTTAGTTAGTCCTAATTAATAGATTATTTACTAATTATTGGGTTAGTTAGTGATTAGTTCTTAGTTAGTAGTCCTCACTATATGTCCCTAGATCTATTACAAATTACACTCATGCCACTAAGGCTTGGAGAGCACACTACTATTCTACTACTTAAATATTAGAGACTCTCCAATATTTTATTATAGAATATTCACTCTCTCCCTCTCACTCTTGCCACCAGTCTTTCCGACTGTCGCCCATCGACCGTGCGTCGCCGTCCCCGACCGAGCACCGGTGAACTTCGCCGGAGTATCAATTCTCCTCCTCTCTTATCCTCCCTGACTCCATCTCATCCACCCTCACCTCCTTACTACACCGTCTCCACCCCTCGCCGCCTAGCACCACCCCGTCCCCAACTTCAGCCATCGCATAGCCCCACCACACCAGTCTGCCTCTCTCCACTGTTCTCTACCACGTCGATCGAACCCGCGTCTACTCCTCCCCGACTCACTACCGCTGTCTCGCTCCTCTACCAGCCAGGACCACAAATCCCGACCATCCTCCTCATCTAGCCACTAGTTACCACCTAGCTCCAAGCTCCACATCTCCCCGTCCAGGACCACCAGCAACCCGACCAACACCCAGCCATCACCCCTCCACAGTAACACCAACCCCGCCGACCGACCCCTACTCAGCCCAATGCCACCTGCACCACTTAGCACCGCCACCACTCCACTGGACCACCCTCGCCACACACCAAGCTACACCGACCATAACCTCAAAGCCCCACACCACTCACTTCTACTATAGTACACCACTCTCCAACCAACTTCGGTCACCTAGATCCACCAAATCTATCGCCAACTCACCTGAGCACCGTCGTCTCGGTCAGCCACATCAGATCAAATGCGTCGTGACCCCGTCCACCCAGATCTGACAGATATGCTCGTCTACGACCGATTTTCGACCGTGTCATGCCAGATCCGAGCAGATCTGACTGCCTCGATGTCGTCTTCACTGGTACCGTGCTCGTCAACACTCACAGCGCCACCGTGTTATTGGTTTTTCTCCACCGCTTAGGTGAGCCGAGCCTCGCCACACCCCTCTGTTCTGAAGGACCGATTGTAGGAACGAGTTGTAAAGCGCAATACTCTAGAGGGGGGTGAATAGAGTAGGCAGCAAAAATTAACTATTTAAAAATATTAGTAACAAGATCACATAATATATATATCACATATATGTAAATAAAAAATAGATAGTAGAGATCAAATGCAAACACAAGGATGTATACTGGTTTCCCTCTTGTAAGGACTAGTCCAGTCGGAAGAACTCTAGCTTCCAGTTGAATCCATTATGGAAAATCACCACAAGTTTTTATCCGAAGTTCTTGTAACTTCTACAACGCGGGCTTTGATCCGAAGTACTCGCCCAACTTCAATTTTAAAGTGTCTATCTTCAATCAAGACTCTGATTACAATCGCTCTGAAGCTTCTAGATCGTACCGCACTGGCAAATCGACTAGAGGATTGTAACTGGCTTGGGATTTAAAAATGAAAGCTTTTGAACAATTTGGAAGAAATAGTAGGCTTATAGAGAAGAGATATGAAAGTGAATTGGTGTGTTAAAATGATCAAAATCCTTCTCTATTTATAGTTTTTCCAAAGGCAAAATTCTGACAGAATTCGGGTCGAATTCGGGCAGAACTCTATGAGAAAATCTCGTTGGGATCCGTAACTGCGGGAAGACCAATTTAAAAAGCAACGTTCACTAACCGAATTCTAGCTGAACTCTGGCCGAATTTGGGCCGACTCGGGCCGAGTTCTGTTGGAGCTCTGTCAGGATTTTTGCAAATTGGTTTTAGGCTTTTTGAAAAGATCAAACAGTTAGAAAGTAGTTTGGGCTTTTGTAAGTGGGCTTGTTTTCAAAATAAAAGGGTATTTTGAAAACGTTTCTTGGGTAGCCTATTTGCCAGTACGATGCAGTGTACATCGTATTTCTAAACTCAATAAATATGAAAAATATATTGATAAAATAGGAAAACTAAGAGCCCTTTGATGACGCCTTTCTTCAAACTTGAAAACGCATTTTTTTCTTTGACGACGGTCGTCCAAAGATAAATAGATCTGAAAATCTGAATACCTTTTGGGGGCTTCGCCCCCGAACCCCCATGGGGGGCGCTGCCCCCTCGACCCCTGTCCTCTGACCGGGCAGCGGAACCCCCGATGCATGGCCCCGGATAGGTCGTTGGGCGGTTCAGAGAAATCTCCTTATATAACGTCGTCTTTGGCCCATTGCATATGTCCTGGTTTGACAAAGCTTGATCATGCTTATTACATGTCTAAGAACACGTTAGACGAACAAAATAATATGATACAAGCATAGCAATATGATATAGACATTTAGAATAATGCTAAGTTTAAGTAGCAATATGATAGTGATTACATGAATATTAGTGATGTCATTATGGTAAAATTAATTGATTAGCCATATTCAAAAATATGATATAATCATTGGACTAACAATCTCCTCCTTTTTTATTATGGCAAATCGGTTAAGTTTAATATATATACATAGATGCATGTATCACTAATAAACACATAATACTAGAATATTGTGTGCTAACTTAAACTTATTTCTCCCCCTTTGACATGATCAAAAAATAAGCTCCCCCGTAATTAGAGCTAAAACGAACTCAAGCATAAGTAAAGGAGGAAAGCAAAAATAATCATGGTCAAGAATTAGGAGAACAATGTAACGACAAGTTCAAAAAAATGCATAACATAGAAAGATAGACCCAAAAAAATTATCAATATAGTAGGAATCAATCATTAGTCATAAACAATTATTGGTCATAAATAATCCATGAAAAAAATCGCAGATCTAGTATATACCAAATAAAAAAATAAAAATATAATGAGACTTTTAACAATGATCACAAAAAAATATAATTCATAATTTGCCTATACAAATTAGTGAATCAATTCCTTAAAGTGTATAATCATCGAAAAAGAAATCAAAATAAACTAGAATCTATGCAAAATCTATACCAAAGTCCATGCATTTGAATTCAATTACCATAGCATGATATATGTATATCTATTAGATAAACATGAAGGCAATGAAGACAAAATACTAGAGAAGGAGAAATTCAGTCGACTTGAATGCTCCTCCGCAAATTATGATTAGTCTAAATATAGATAATCATAAACTTTGAGATAAAATATCAATAAGAACTGCCAAAATTAATATAAACTCAAAGAATAATCAAATAAGGATGATTGAACATATTTGGCAAGATAACTTTTTAGAAACTTGAATAAAATGAGAGAATTAAAAATAAATAAATAATAATAGTAATCATATATTCTCCCAAAAAAATGAACAAATTAACAAGATATGTTAGGTAAAAGAATATATGTCAATGATGAACTAGCTA
Organism: Iris pallida; assembly: GCA_029216955.1. Lineage (NCBI taxonomy): Eukaryota > Viridiplantae > Streptophyta > Magnoliopsida > Asparagales > Iridaceae > Iris > Iris pallida. The sequence continues at coordinate 28,680 of JANAVB010039212.1, read as the reverse complement.
TATCACATATTAAAAGCATAAAAGAAACAATTAATTTGCCCCCCCTTAAAATATGCATATATAGTTCAAAAATAATTTATATGCATAAAATAGATAAAATAAATAATCACAAGATCTAAGGAATATCCAAGATATGCATCTTTTCTTTCCTTTGATCAAATGCATATAAAATTCCAAACTCAAAACAAATATCATCTTTAGGCAAGAAAAAAAATATCCAATAAATAAACGCTTAAAGATGAAGAGAATATGTCTTCAATAAAAAATATAACACAAATTATTTCATGTAAGTAAAAGATTTTTGAAAGCTGTCTTTAATGCGAATAATGGACATATTCAATAAATCAGAAAGACTTTTGAAATACAGAATTTATTATGAGAAGTTGCATAAAAATGTTCAAATGCGTCTATTTAGTCCTTAGACTGAAAGCTGGCGATTCGAATCCATAAATCATAAATAAATCCATTTGAACAAATAAACATAACTAGTTAAATGACCAAAAAAAAGTGTATTCTAGACATATGGCATGTCAAGGGGATAATTGACTTGAAATAATTAACTGTTCCACTTTTACATGGCTATATCCAAAAATAATAATATTGACAAAATTTTAATATAAAATTCAGAGACATATTTTCGGAAATAGAAAACTAATTCAAAAATATTAGGTTTTCTTATCAAAGTTCATTTCTGCCCTTTTACCTGACAACCGTAAGGTTTAAAGAAAAGAAACGCTTTGAAAGAGAAAGAGACATTCAATATGCATGACTTCTTCCTGCAAAGAGTTATTATTGCAGACAGTAAGTAACTTAAATAAGAATATAATAATAAAAAGCTTAAAATCATGAATATTACGCAAGCTAAAAATGAAATCACAAGACCATAATATTCACTGAGTAGTCACAAAATCATTAAGTCTGAATATCGAAAAGTGTGACAGAAAAGAATATATCAAAAGATGACAAACATTAACCTATGGAAGATCAATATATGTTACCTTTTGTAAAAAAATATCATTAAATAATATTATCCATCAAATCTAAAATCCAAAATCTACCAGATAACAATTACAACTAGATCTCAATAAATCTTTAGTTTATAAAGCGTTGATCAAACTTGGGTTAGCTGTAGAGGTACTGTCCCAGCTAACGGAGGTTCACCAGGGAACACTTAAGTACCGCTTCGCTTCGACCGTAGTCATGGTGACAGACGGACCCTTTGTAAGCTTGTACCCAAAATAAATCTCTTCTTTAATAATCGAGCATTTAATAAGAATTAATGCAATATAAATTATATTCTATGGACTTAAAAATCTTAGAACAATATAGCATACGGTATAAGACGTATCAATTACATTAATCCATATGTGCTACAACATCATTGGGTAACAATAAAATATAAAATATTTGTAAATTAAAATGTAGGACCTAGATACGTTGATGTATTTTGGAACCTAGGGGACTGGATTCAGTACCTTGGATCCAGAACTAGACGATAGTTGCAAAGTACACCTTAATAAATCTTAAGTCTATAAAGTATTGATCACTTCGAGTTAGCTGTAGGGGCCGGTTCCCAGCTAGCGGTAGTCCAAAGCCTAGTACACCGTGTCGCTTCAGGTTATTTACACCTGTATGACAGAAGGACCCTTTCGGCTTGTTCCCAAAAATGACCTCTACTCTTAAGAACTTAGATTCAAAGGAATATATGCAGTATCATCGAACATAATCCAAATCTAGGATCCCTAAAAGAAAATACCCAAGGAATGATTTATCAAGATCAAGATATTAAAAAAATATTTCAATAAGAGTCATGTATCTAAAATGTCAACCAAAAAGCCAAGAAAAATATACATCATTAAAAGAGGCTTTAAGGGAGAAGCTAATAAAGATAAGAACACAAATTTGTTTTTTTTAAAAATCAATAGCTAAAGTATGAGATAAGTACAAGTTTGAAACTACTTTTTAAAATAATATAGAACTTGAACTTAACTCATATATCCCCATAAAGATATTTATACAAAAAATATAAGAAACATATGAGCAATATATAAATGAAAATAAATTATGTATCCTTAATAAGCATAAAAAAATCACAAGATCAAAAACATGCATAAATAAACTTTATCAGACAAAGATGTAATTGATTCTTAAGAAACTAATCAAAATAAAATATGAGAATCAATAGTGAATATATTATGCAAGCACAAGGTTAACATAAAAGTATATGTATATACTTCTCAAGTAAACAGAAGACTTGTGCTAAACATACATACTCACAAAATACCAATCAAAGTAAATATGACATGTTAAAAACAAATCGGTAAGAAGTGACCATTAAAAATATTAAAGGCGAAGAGTCAAAAGCATAAACCAAAAACAAATGCTCCTATAGACTAGAGTGGTATGCATGCTTCAATAAGAAAGATTAAAAGTAAAGAGTACACATAGACAAATGTGTCACACTAATAGAAAATAAAATACTATATAGTGTGAACCAATCATTTAAGCTAAATAACTAGTCAAGCTAGGATTATGTCTCATATTGATTTAAACAATAAATAATTAAAAGATATCAATGAGATCTAATAGCAAGAAATCAATAAAAATATGCTAGATATTAAAAACTATTTAGGAAGCATGTTACCGAAGTGGTTCTAGTGACCATACTTATGTTGGTGCAATTACTTGGAAGATGACCTTTGTAGCTTTGCAATCACCAACATGCTCCATTATTTTAAGGTTCAACATAAGTAGCTCCACCTAAAATATTAGGTGAAGACTTTGGTATCCAATACTTGGATCCACATTAGTTAGCTTTGGGAACCCATTTGCACAAGTTCATATCAACTAGCTTTCTAATCTGACAACAATTAGAAACGTATCCATTCATACTGCAATAATGACAGAAAGAATTAACATTAGTGCTATGTGCAGTAGTATGAGAACGTGCAGTGGTGTGGTATGGTCTTCGTGGATACTTGTAATAGAAGGCATGGTTGTGTGAAGCTTTAGCTTTGCTTGCTTCCTTTCTAGATGATCTGTCGTGTGTGACTTTTTGATGTGCTATGTGTCTTATGTTAGACTGGGTTATAGGTTGTATTACCTATTTTCCCAGTCTAATCTCTAACATTTTAGAGTTAGCACAGATCTCATCATACTTAGCAGAAAGAGCATCAATTCTACATGAAGTAATAGAATACTTCTTCTTTTCTGATTCTAATTCCTCCTTAAGTTTAGCATTTTCTTGAGTGCTTTTCTCAATGCAATCAAGTGCCTCATGCAATCTAAACTTCAGTTTAGAAATCTCAGTAGAATTATCAGAAGGAGAACTATTTCTAGTATCATTCAATAAGCAAGTAAGCTTTTTATTCTCCCGCTTATAGGATAGAATATCCTTTCTAGCTTGCTTATACTTATCTAGTACTTTCTTGTGTTCTTCTAATAGATCACTGAAGGCATCATATAACTCATCATGAGAAAATTCACTCTTTTCATAAAAAGAATTATTTTGCACCTCGTTAGATAATGCCATTGAGCATAAATTTGCAGCTTGATGAGGTTTATCTTCTTCTTCAGAATCTATTGCTTCGCTTTCACACCATATGCTCATGCTAGTGTACTTGTGAGACGATGATCTACTTTTATTTGATTGTTCATAGTGGCTCTCCTTTCTAGCAGTAGTACAATCTTCTTGGATGTGGTCTATCTTCTTGCAATTGTCACATACAAGCTCTTCTTCGTATAAGGGATTGTGTTGTACCTTAAATCCCAATTCTATCATGCACATATTTGTATCATTATAAAGACTATCCTTCTCTCTGGAGTTGCTAGCTTTTCTTTCATACCTGTACACATAAGTAGCTTCAAGAACTTTCCAAATTTTATGAGATGTTGTGCAAGTAGTAATAAGATTAAATACATTTGTGTCTACAGCACAATAAAAGATATGCATAGCCTTTGCATCAAGGCTAGCTAACTTTTTCTCTTTCTCCGTGTAACTATAATAAGGCTTGTTGATTATAGAGGATGTGAAAATAGAAGTAATAGTAGGCTTTTTGTAGCAATTGACAACAATTGACCATAAGTCAAAATCTATAGACTTCAGGTAGAACCTCATCCGTGTTTTTCAGCATGTGTAATTTGTACCATCAAATAGTGGAAGTCTATTTATGGATTGCTCTTCAGTTGTGAAGTACATACTTGCCATATGTGATATAGTGATCTATGTAACAATAGTTATATAATAACAATATTACCTCACTTTACCTGTATAACCCGCTCTGATAATAAGGATCTGCTCCAAGGATGTTAAGCCAAATAATAGAGTCCTTGCTAGGATACCAATTGAAGGAGCAATTGGTATAAGCAATAATATCTCTAGAAGGAGTACTTGCTCTGATACCAATTGTACGAACAATTGGGATCAGAATATAATACCTCTAGATGGAGCACTGGCTCTGATACCAATTGTAGGAACAATTGGTATGATAGCAATACCTATATAAAGAGAACCCGTTCTGATACCAATTGTAGGAGCAATTGGGATCAGAATATAATACCTCTAGATGGAGCACTAGCTCTGATACCAATTGTAGGAGCAATTGGTATGAGCATCAATATCTATATAACAAGCACCCGCTCTGATACCAATTGTAGGACCGATTGTAGGAACGAGTTGTAAAGCATAATACTCTAGAGGGGGTGAATAGAGTAGGCAGCGAAAATTAACTATCTAAAAATGTTAGTAACAAGATCACATAATATATATATCACAGATATGTAAATGAAAAGTAGAGAGTAGAGAGCAAACGTAAACACAAGGATGTATACTGGTTTTCCTCTTGTAAGGTGTCAAATCCCTATTTTTGAAATAGGTATCTGACTGTATTTTGTATTTTTGGGAAATTTAAATTTGGGTATTGTTTAAATTTTATTGATATTTTCTTGAGGGTGAATTTTATTCACATTATTATTCTTGCCACTATTGTTATTACCATTTTATTATTATTATTATTATTATTTCCATTACCTAACCCTACCCCTCACTTTCCCTTACCCATCCCATCACTTTCTCTCTCTCTTAACTCTCTCTCTCTCTCTCATGTGCTGGAAGACCAGCCTCTCCCCTCCCCTATTTTTCTACCACTCTCTCTCTCCTGCTCAACTCTCTCTCTTCCTCACCCTCTCCCAACACTCTCTCCATCTCTCTGGCCCTCTCTCCCAAGCTCCCCTCTCCTCTCCTATGGCCTCCGGCGACCACCCCCACCATCATCGTCGCCGTCGCTGTCTCCTCCACGGCCGGCCTCCTCCGCCGACCTCACCCATGAGCACCACCACCATCACCACCGCCATTATCGTCGCCATCTCCTCCACCACCACTGCCCCCATGGCCTCCGGCGACCGCTACCGCCACCACTACTGCTCCCATCACCACTTCCATCTCTTCCTCTCCCGCTGTTCCCGGCGCCCGCCTCCGCCGTGGCCAGCCCCTCCGGCCACTTCCCGTCATCCGCAACCACCAGCGCCACCATCGTCTCCATATCCCCCTTCTCCTTCCTGCTTTCGTCGTGGTGCGGATCGCCGCCGCGAGCCACCCCCTCCGCCTGGCTGGGCCCCCATGGCCTCCGCCCGGCCAGCTTCGTCGCTACCAGCTCCTCCATCGCAGGCTGGAGCTCCTCCTGCTACTGTCCTCCCTCCACCGGAGCTGCCGTGACATGGCCAGCCCCGGTAAGCTCCTCCACCTCCCCCTTTTTTTTTCCTTTTATGGTGACCATCGTCGCCGTCGAGCCTCGCTGGCTGCGCCAGCCTCGAGTGGCGGGTCGCCCTTGGGCCCCGTGCTGTTCTAGCAGTGTACAGCCTTGGGAGTCGCGCTCTCCTCGGGCCGCGCGCATGCTTGACTTGCGTGTTCTCTCGTTTCCCGTACTTCTTGGGATGTGTGCCTCGATTTGTGTGTTGTCCCAGTTTTCGTGCACCCCAATCTACGTACTGCCTAGGGCAGCGGGACGCCTCGAGCCCCGCGCTGCCTCGGGCACCGTACCATCTCGATTAGTGCACCGTCTCGATTTTCGTGTCTCGACCTTTGTGCCTACCTCGTAACCCGTACTGCCTCGATTTACGTGTACGTACCGATTTGCGTGTCGTATCGATTTGCGTGTCATATTATATCTTATATTGCCTCGGTTTACGTGCACGCACCGATTTGCGTGCCGCCTCGGTTGTATGCCGTATTAGACTCTGCACCTTTTTGATTTGCGTGCACACATCGATTTGTGTGCCGCATCGATTTACGTGCTCCTTGGACCTTGGGTCGTCTCGATTTACGTACACGTCTCGATTTACGTGCATATTTATGTTTCTCGTTCGTCTCGATATTCGTGCCATCTCGATTCTCGTGCGCGTCTGGACATACGTGTACGTTTCGGTTTACATGTCCGTATTGATCCGTGTACCTCGGTTTTCGTGCCCGATCCCTGCACTGCTTGCGGGACCCACACGGTATAGCCTCGTGCCATTCTTCGTGATTTTGTCATTATTTTATTATTTAATTCTAATGATTGTTTATTGTGTGTTCTGAGGATCTCGATTGGCGTGCTAGCTTGGATCGCGACTGCCGAAGACTTGCTTATCTAGCCGAGCCCTCTAGGCAAGTATCCCTTGCTCATCGACGGCTCTTGCCCTCTCTCCTGGATTTTATTTCATTTAATTATTTTGTACTTGTAAATTTTATAACCATGATTAGTGTAGCCTAGTAGTAGAACTGTCATGATGATAACCTAGACTAGCTTGGTCCGATACTGGAATAGACCGCATCGGACAACTCGGATGGGTCATCCACACCTCCGAGGACACGAGCACGACTCACATATATGGATTGTCCCTGTATGCCCCGTGTTCGACTCGCGGTCGGGTAATGGCTTGGCTAACTTTACTTGTGGCGGTGATTGTGCTTAGGTTAGGGATTTATGGGCATGTGTTATGGTGCGCCCTGCGAGGCAGTTGTTTTATTATTATGCATGTTGGCTTGGCGCCCAGTACGTATTGTAGTGCTGCTGGAGGCCGAGACATTAGTGGTCTCGGGTTCGATTGATTTCCCAGTACGCCTCGTAGCGCTGCTTGAGGTCGGGGCTTAGTGTTCCCGGCTATCAATTTGTTCCCAGTACGCATTGTAGTGCTGCTGGTAGCTGAGACCTAGTGTTCTCAGTCTGCGATTCTGCGATTCTGCGGCGGGTTGCGCCGAGTGGATTTTAGCCCCAACTCGCTGGGAGCTCCTGTCCAGAATACAGAGGAGACTCTGCCGGATTCTTCCAAAATTCCCGATCGGGAATTTGGTTCGAAGGACTGGGCAGAACCATTCCTTTGGTTTGCTGGACTGGGCTCATGCCTGTTCACCTTGGTATAGTATACCTGATCCCATTGCTTGCTAGGTAGACTCTAGACTAGATCAGTCGCCTAGTTCCTGATCTGTCTTGTACGTCGGATAGCGTAAGGAGAGCGGTTCCACTCGGAAGACAGTCTGCAACCCTGGTCCTTGTTTGGTTTAAGGGTTGTGGATTTGCTCCAGAGCGGTCCGTGTAAATCCTTGCCACTTCCGGCGATATTTATTACCAAACTCTTGTCCCCTGACCCTTCATCCTAGGGGGTATCCTAGTCTAGTTAGATAGAGCTGGCAGTTGTCCTATGTATTGGGAGTTGTGACCTGTGGATATGACTGAGGATTGAGTATTATGGAGAGTACGATCTCGGGATATTGACTTGGTGGATCTATGTGGATTCTTGGATTTTGGTGATTTCGAATATTTCGTGGAACGAGGAGAATATCGAAGGTATTATTATATGATTTTTACTCGACTTTCCAAACGTCCAAAACTTGGTACCTTTGTGTATTCCGGTAGTTAGGGAACCTGGTTTGATTGCTGTGTCTTGGTAGTTGAGGGGCTTGTTTTCTAGTGGCTTGTGATCATTGACTTGGAGGATTCTTGTGAGTCAGAGGGCCTAGCATTGTTAGGGGAATGAGCTTGGTATTTGGTGGTTGTCTTTATTGACGTGATATTCACTCCATCATGGATGGGAGACCCTTGCTAGATTGATCTGGTAGATGGACCGACTTGATGATTTGAGTTGTAGGTTCCCATGTGTACTTGAGAGACTATTATAGTGGAGATTTTGATCTTGTAACCGACTTGATATCCATGTCACAATTTGGACATGTGACTTCTTGTGACTGATAGATTTGACCTTGTTCCTGGTATTACACGATGACCTGGACCTGTCTTGATTCTTGATAGTGGCCCGTAGGGGTGCACTCTTGACTAGCACTCTGGACTTGACAGTAAACCTGGCATGTATACTCTTGATTCTTGATAGTAGCCCGTGGTGGTGCACTCCTGACTAGTACTCTCGACATGACATGTTTACTCTTGATTGCTGTTGCGACAGCTAGTCCTGACTTGCTCAGCATGACCCCGTCTTGACACCGTAGTTGATTTCTCTTGATTGTGCTTGTATAAGCCACCAGTCCAGTCTTGTCTTGCATCATGTCTAGGACATGGATCCCTGAGTACCACGGTCAGGGATCCATATTGAAACTGACTAGGCTAATAACTAGATTAATCATGTAGTTCATGGGGACTTCCCAGTGACCTGTTGCTTGTCTGACCCCGGCCCTATGTATCTATATATATATACTAGGGATTTGTTGCTATCCGTCGAGATGAGCGCATTCCCAGTCCTCCGTCGAGTGTGGCACTTCTTTAGGGCACATGTATCTTACTGCAGTGTGCCTGCTATATCTATCTTTTTCTTTTGCTGGGGCCATTCAGGTAGTAGCAAACAGGAGCTGGACTTTGAAGTCTCATTGCATCTTGTTAGTAATTAGGCCTGTGATAACCCTAGTTAGCTAATAATAGCAAGCCGTAGGCATTGTGTGGCCGCTTGTCCTTCTGTGTTGTTTGGCTTGTTGCTTGCTAGCCCGCTGATATTGATTTCCAGCTGGCAATGCAGGTGTTAGTGGATGCTAGGGAGGCTGTGATTGTGTTAGATTCACTATACTTGTGGATTGTTATCGTGCGTTGGTACCGCACGATCCCTTACCCTTATTTATTGTTTTTAGATGTTATTCTTGTCATATTTTATCCTGCTGGTTTTCTTCGCCCGTCCTTGAGCCTTCCTTTCTGGTACTTGCTGCGGTTGGCCTGACCAACCCTGGATTGTTCCCAGATTGTCTGAGACCGACCCGGTGGATCTTCCAGACTTGACTTGGAGGGTGTGCTTCAGTTCCAGACCATGCTAGGAACTGTGGGAAGGTATACTTGTCTACATTATTATTCTGTACTGTAGATTCCAGATTTTATATGAGTATTTCCTGTTTTTCATATGATTATCTCTCTTGATATTGTTTCATTGTGATTTACCTGTGGATATGAGATCGGATATAGGCCATAGATTAATTGCATGCTAGGATACCCAACCAGACTGGACAGCCGTCATCACCGTATAGCGTATTCGTACCTTATACGGAGTAGCTGGCCGTGTACGTCCCCGTATTTCAGAACTGGGCATGATATGGTTTTAGTGGTGGCCCATGCAGGTCTCATTTTGAGATTTTGTTGGGTATCACATGATTATTGATCTCAGTCCACTATTTTTTGGTATTCCTACTTGTTATACTTGTCCTTCGCTTCCTTGAACCTGTGAACTGGTCCTCATCTCTACTTGGACCTATATTGCTTGGCCATATCTTATTCGTGTTATCTACCTCTGATCCTTGTTTGATGGATATGATCCTATAGTTGGTCATGTCGATCACCTTATTTGATGAGATATTATCTCTATCATTTGGGATACATGATATTTATCTTGGGTTCTGCACTCTCTACCGGTATTTTGTCTTGGTTGATTTCTTGTTATCCCTTTCGTGCGTTGACTTCGTGTTGACTTAGTATCATTATCGCCCTCTTCGAGCGTTGGCTGGATTGCTGCAGGATGAAGATTTCATCAGGACTCTGAGATTGGATATTTTAACATTTGTTGAGTATCCGAGGGATATTCTCGTATCGATTCGACTTCCTTGATTTCGGACAGTTCCGCACTCATGATTATCTATTTCAGATATTATGTTGATTATAGATATACTTTCTATACATTATATTTTGATGTGGATTCTTGGTTTGGAGTATTTTCCTAGAAAAGCTATCTTGTGGTTATTGTTGACGATATTTTTGGATATGTGTTACGATTCACCTGGATTTTGGATTTTGATTGTTTTCTAGGACTCTCATTACATTGTTAGAGATTTTGTGATCTTAGTGATTTGGATATTTGGGTTATGGATTTGATTTGTTTTGGATATTGTCAAGAGTACTGGGTGACCCTAGTATACCTTGACGGCGTGGTAACGAAAGTTGTAGCCGCTCGATTATAGTGTTTTGGTGAATCTTTGCAGCCATTCCGGATGGCGTGGCAAGGAATAACCATGACATACATTTTTCGGATATTAGGAACTACGGTCATCGGTTCGAGACAGATATCCTGTATTTTATGATTTTATGCAGATTTATTATTTTCTTACGCAGTTGGGATTTTACGTTTTTGGACATTATTTTCGATATTTTGTACTTGTTTTGATCTATGGGGCTATTTCGTGCAACCGAGAATTTTGATTTTCGAGATTCTTCGATGTTTTGGATTTACCTTGCGAGTTGATTTATTTAGCTAGACCTTGTTTTCCTTGATGTTTTCATATTGAGATTTTGTTCGTTTCTTATTGTATTACTTGATTTCTGTAAGGTGGGTAGAGTTTTCATGGCAGATATATATGTACTAGTTTGAAAACTCTATTTTGATAATTTTGAAATTTCGAGGACGAAATTTTTGTAAGGTGGGTAGGATGTCAAATCCCTATTTTTGAAATAGGTATCTGACTGTATTTTGTATTTTTGGAAAATTTAAATTTAGGTATTGTTTAAATTTTATTGATATTTTCTTGAGGGTGAATTTTATTCACATTATTATTCTTGCCACTATTGTTATTACCATTTTATTATTATTATAATAATAATTATTATTATTATTATTATTCCCATTACCTAACCCTACCCCTCACTTTCCCTCACCCATCCTATCACTTTCCTTCTCTCTTAACTCTCTCTCTCTCTCTCTTTCATGTGCTGGAAGACCAGCCTCTTCCCCCCCCCAATTTTTCTACCACTCTCTCTCTCCCGCTCAACTCTCTCTCTTCCTCACCCTCTCCCCACACTCTTTCCATCTCTCTGGCCCTCTCTCCCAAGCTCCCCTCTCCTCTCCTATGGCCTCCGGCGACCACCCCACCATCATCGTCGTCGTCGCTGTCTCCCCCACGGCCGGCCTCCTCCGCTGCCCTCACCCACGAGCACCACCACCTTCACCACCGCCATCATCGTCGCCATCTCCTCCACCACCACTGCCCCCATGGCCTCCGGCGACCGCCACCGCCACCACTACTGCTCCCATCACCACTTCCATCTCTCCCTCTCCCGCTGTTCCCGGCGCCCGCCTCCGCTGCGGCCAGCCCTCCGGCCACTTCCCGTCATCCGCAACCACCAGCGCCACCATCGTCTCCATCTTCCCCTTCTCCTTCCAGCTCTCGTCGTGGTGCGGATCGCCGCCGCGAGCCACCCCCCTCCGCCTGGCTGGGCCCCATGGCCTCCGTCCGGCCAGCTTCGTCGCTACCAGCTCCTCCACCGCAGGCTGGAGCTCCTCCTGCTGCTGTCCTCCCTCCGCCGGAGCCGCCGCGACATGGCCAGCCCCGGTGAGCTCCTCCGCCTTCCCTTTTTTTTTTCTTTTCTGGCGACCATCGTCGCTGTCGAGCCTCGCTTGCTGCGCCAGCCTCGAGTGGCGGGTCGCCCTTGGGCCCCGCGCTGCTCGAGCAGTGTGCAGCCTTGGGAGTCGCGCTCTCCTCAGGCCGCGCGCATGCTTGACTTGCGTGTTCCCTCGTTTCTCGCACTTCTCGGGATGTGTGCCTCGATTTGTGTGCTGTCCCAGTTTTCGTGTACCCCGATCTATGTGCCGCCTAGGGCAGCGGGACGCCTCGAGCCCCGCGCTGCCTCGGGCACCGTGCCATCTCGATTTATGCACCGTCTCGATTTTCGTGTCTCGGCCTTTGTGCCTACCTCGTGACCCGTACCGCCTCGATTTACGTGCACACATCGATTTGTGTGTCGTATCGATTTGCATGTCATATTATATCTTATGTTGCCTCGGTTTGCATGCACGCACCGATTTGCGTGCTGCTCGGTTGTGTGCCGTATTGGACTCTGCACCTTTTCGATTTGCGTGCACACATCGATTTGTGTGCCGCATCGATTTACGTGCTCCTTGGACCTTGGGTCGTCTCGATTTACATGCATCTCGATTTACGTGCATGTTTATGTTTTCGTTCGTCTCGATATTCATGCCATCTCGATTCTCGTGCGTGTCTCGACATACGTGCATGTCTCGATTTATGTCGTATCGATCTGCGTACCTCGGTTTCCGTGCCCGATCCCTGCACTGCTTGCGGGACCTACAAGGTATAGCCTCGTGCCATTCTTCGTGATTTTGTCATTATTTTATTATTTAATTCTAATGATTGTTTATTGTGTGTTCTGAGGATCTCGATTGGCGTGCTAGCTTGGATCGCGACTGTCGAAGACTTGCTTACCTAGCCGAGCCCTCTAGGCAAGTATCCCTTCTCATCGACGGCTCTTGCCTTCTCTTCTGGATTTTATTTCATTTAATTAATTTGTACTTGTAAATTTTATAACCATGATTAGTGTAGCCTAGTAGTAGAACTGTCATGATGATAACTAGACTAGCTTGGTCCGATACTGGGATAACCATATCGGGCAACTCGGATGGGTCATCCACACCTCCGAGGACACGAGCACGACTCACATGTATGGATTGTCCCTGTATGCCCCGTGTCGACTCGCGGTCGGGTAACGGCTTGGCTAACTTTACTTGTGGCGATGATTGTGCTTGGGTTAGGGATTTATGGGCATGTGTTATGGTGCCCCTACGAGGCGGTTGTTTTATTATTGCATGTTGGCTTGGCGCCCATACGCATTGTGTGCTGCTGGAGGCCGAGACATTAGTGGTCTCGGGTTCGATTGATTTCCCAGTACGCCTCGTAGCACTGCTGGAGGCCGGGGCTTAGTGTTCTCGGCTATCGATTTGTTTCCAGTACGCATTGTAGTGTTGCTGGTAGCTGAGACCTAGTGTTCTCAGTCTGCAATTCTGCGATTCCGCGGCGGGTTGTGCCGAGTGGATTTTAGCCCCAACTCGCTGGGAGCTCCTGTCCAGAATACAGAGGAGACTCTGCCGGATTCTTCCAAAATTCCCGATCGGGAATTTGGTTCGAAGGACTGGACAGAACCATTCCTTTGGTTTGCTGGACTGGGCTCGTGCCTGTTCACCTTGGTATAGTATACCTGATCCCATTGCTTGCTAGGTAGACTCCAGACTAGACAGTCGCCTAGCTCCTGATCTGTCTTGTACGGCGGATAGCGTAAGGAGAGCGGTTTCACTCGGAAGACGGTCTGCAACCCTGGTCCTTGTTTGGTTTAAGGGTTGTAGATTTGCTCTAGAGCGGTCCGTGTAAATCCTTGCCACTTCCGACGATATTTACCAGACTCTTGTCCCCTGACCCTTCATCCTAGGGGGTGTCTCGTCTAGTTAGATAGAGCTGGCAGTTGTCCTATGTATTGGAGTTGTGACCTGTGGATATACTGAGGATTGAGTATTATGGAGAGTACGATCTCGGGATATTGACTTGGTGGATCTATGTGGATTCTTAGATTTTGGTGATTTGAATATTTCGTAGAACGAGAAGAATATCGAAGGTATTATTATATGATTTTTACTTCCCAAACCCCAAAACCTGGTACCTTTGTGTATTCGGTAGTTGGGGAACCTGGTTTGATTGCTGTGTCTTGGTAGTTGAGGGGCTTGTTTTCTAGTGGCTTATGATCATTGACTTGGAGGATTCTTGTGAGTCAGAGGGCCTAGCATTGTTAGGGGAATGAGCTTGGTATTTGGTGGTTGTCTTTATTGACGTGATATTCACTCCATCATGGATGGGAGACCCTTGCTAGATTGATCTGGTGGATGGACCGACTTGACGATTTGAGTTGTAGGTTCCCATGTGTACTTGAGAGACTATTATAGTGGAGATTTTGATCTTGTAACCGACTTGATATCCATGTCACGATTTGGACATGACTTCTTGTGACTGATAGGTTTGACCTTGTTCCTGGTATTACACGATGACCTGGACCTGTCTTGATTCTTGATAGTAGCCCGTAGGGGTGCACTCTTGACTAGCACTCTGGACTTGACAGTAAACCTGGCATGTATACTCTTGATTCTTGATAGTGGCTCGGGTGGCGCACTCCTGACTAGTACTCTCGACATGACATGTTTACTCTTGATTGCTGTTGCGACAGCTAGTCCTGACTTGCTCAGCATGACCCCGTCTTGACACCGAGGTTGATTTCTCTTGATTGTGTTTGTATAAGCCACCAGTCCAGTCTTGTCTTGCATCATGTCTAGGACATGGATCCCTGAGTACCACGGTCAGGGATCCATAATGAAACTGACTAGGCTAATAACTAGATTAATTATGTAGTTCATGGGGACTTCCCAGTGACCTGTTGCTTGTCTGACCCCGGCCCTATGTATCTATATATATACTAGGGATTTGTTGCTATCCGTCGAGATGAGCGCATTCTAGCCCTCCGTCGAGTGTGGCACTTCTTTAGGGCACATGTATCTTACTACAGTGTGCCTGCTATATCTATCTTTTTCTTTTGCTGGGGCCATTCAGGTAGTAGCAAGCAGGAGCTGGACTTTGAAGTCTCATTGCATCTTGTTAGTAATTAGGCCTGTGATAACCCTAGTTAGCTAATAATAGCAAGCCGTAGGCATTGTGTGGCCGCTTGTCCTTCTGTGTTGTTTGGCTTGTTGCTTGCTAGCCCGCTGATATTGATTTCCAGCTGGCAATGCAGGTGTTAGTGGATGCTAGGGAGGCTGTGATTGTGTTAGATTCACTATACTTGTGGATTGTTATCGTGCGTTGGTACCGCACGATCCCTTACCCTTATTTACTGTTTTTAGATGTTATTCTTGTCATATTTTATCCTGCTGGTTTTCTTCGCCCGTCCTTGAGCCTTCCTTTCTGGTACTTGCTGCGGTTGGCCTGACCAACCCTGGATTGTTCCCAGATTGTCTGAGACCGACCCGGTGGATCTTCCAGACTTGACTTGGAGGGTGTGCTTCAGTTCCAGACCATGCTAGGAACTGTGGGAAGGTATACTTGTCTACATTATTATTCTGTACTGTAGATTCCAGATTTCATATGAGTATTTCCTGTTTTTCATATGATTATCTCTCTTGATATTGTTTCATTGTGATTTACTTGTGGATATGAGATCGGATATAGGCCATAGATTAATTGCATGCTAGGATACCCAACCAGACTGGACAGCCGTCATCACCGTATAGCATATTCGTACCTTATACGGTGTAGCTGGCCGTGTACGTCCCCGTATTTCAGAACTGGGGCGTGACATAAGGACTAGTTCAGTCGGAAGAACTCTAGCTTCCAGTTGAATCCACTATGGAAAATCACCACAAGTTTTCATCCGAAGTTCTTGCAACTTCTACAACGCGAGCTTTGATCCGAAGTACTCGCCCAACTTTAATTGTGAAGTATCTATCTTCAATCAAACCTCTGATTACAATCGCTCTGAAGCTTCTAGACTGTACCGTACTGGCAAATCGACTAGATGATATAACTGGCTTGGGATTTGAAAATGAAAGCTTTGGAACAATTTAGAAGAAATAGTAGGCTTATAGAGAAGAGATATGAAAGTGAATTGGTGTGTTGAAATGATCAAAATCTATCTCTATTTATAGTTTTTCCAAAGGCAGAATTCTGACAGAATTCGGGTCGAATTCGGGCAGAACTCTATGAGAAAATCTCGTTGGATCCATAACTGCAGGAAGACCAAGTTTAAAAAGCAACGTTCACTAACCAAACTCTGGCCGAACTCTAGCCGAATTTGGGCCGAACTCGGGCCGAGTTCTGTTGGAGTTCTGTCAGGGTTTTTGCAAATTGGTTTTAGACTTTTTGAAAAGATCAAGCAGTTAGAAAGTAGTTTGGACATTTATAAGTGGGCTTGTTTTCAAAATAAAAGGATATTTTAAAACGTTTCTTGGGTAGCCTATTTGCTAGTACGATACAGTGTGCATCATACTTTTAGCCTCAATAAATATGAAAAATACATTGATGAAATAGGAAAACCAAGATCCCTTTGATGATGCCTTTCTTTAAACTTGAAAACGCATTTTTTTCCTTTGACGACGGTCGTCCAAAGATAAATAGATCTGGAAATCTGAATACCTTTCGGGGGCTTCGCCCCCGAACTCCCATGGGGGCGCTGACCCCTCGACCCCTGTCCGCTGACCGGGCCGCGGAACCCCCGATGCGAGGCCCCGATAGGTCGTTGGGCGGTTCAGAGAAATCTTCTATATAACACCGTCTTTGGCCCATTGCATGTCCTGGTTTGACAAAGCTTGATCATGCTTACTGCATGTCTAAGAACATGTTAGACGAACAAAACAATATGATACAAGCATAGCAATATGATATAGACATTTAGGACAATGCTAAGTTTAAGTAGCAACATGATAGTGATTACATGAATATAGTGATGTCATTATGGTAAACTTAATTGATTAGCCATATTCAAAAATATGATATAATTATTGGGCTAACACGTTCCAGACCATTCTCAGGTGAGCCGATCCACCATCTTCTCTCTCTTTTACTGACCCCTCTCCTCTTCTTTCCCTCTTTCCATTTTAGAGAATAGTTGATGTGTCTTTTCGGATGAAGAGGTATTTAGGGCTTAAAACCCTAATTATTTAGGGTTATGGGCTTCAAACCCAATAATCTTTAATTTTTGAATAAAGATTCTTGGGCTTGGGCTTCGAGCCCATTCTGATATTTTGAATATCCTTTAGGTTATAATTTTGTGGGTTGGACTTGGACGAGTCATGTTATTGCTGATTGGGCTGGGTTTAAAGCCCAGGTTAGCTTATAAGTATATGAGTGTATATAATTGTATATATAGGTATAATATTATACAAATATTACTAGTATAAATACATAATGGTATATGCATGTATAAGTTTTCATACTATTATATTAGTAGTAACAATATTTTGGTAAATATTATTTAATGTTTTATTACCTAAAGTAGTATTTATCAAATAATATTTCATTTATTTTCAAAATTATTTTTTAAATATTTTGACTAAGTAAAACTTAATTTTTAGTCACTATAAATATTTTCTATAATAAATTATAGATATTGGTTGGTGTATTTCTCTTCTATTATCGTATTAATCACAATCTAATCGTGCGTTCCTAATTTGTGACTTTGCTCAATCTCTTGGATCAATCATCGGCTTTGTGGACTACTATTGGGACATTGGACATCGGATTCGATCTTTGACATTTATTGGACGTTATGATCTTCGATGACTTATTATTCTGGACTTTAGACTATGATACTTTTCGTATCGACACGTTTGTGTCGTGCACGTTGACTTTAGACACCCAAGGCAAGTATTCTTATTTCATGATATTTATTATATTTCATGATCTAGATGTTCAAGCCGATTATTGCCACGATTATCACACAAGATTAGTATTTATGGATTCCAGTCATGATTAGTACTTTTTTGTTTATCTTGTTTCCATGATTACTTTATTCCTGGTTCTTGTCATAATTTAAATCCATGATTACTAGTTAGACACGAAGTACTTTAGTATATGTGATCAAAATCCAGTATTTTCTGTTCTCTGACGAATAGCTAATCATACACGACACGTATGATTGAGCCGTATCAAGTAAACCCTTCAGCCCGATCACATATAGAACGTGGTACTTCAACCTCACTTAGTGTAGCTATGACTTTGCATTCATATTGCTATATCACATGCCATGATTTCCTGTCTACTTTATCTGTCTTTACCATGTTCCCATTTTATTTTAGTATTCTATCTTCTATTTTCTGTTATATGATTTCTATCATGTTATGAGTAGTGGTTCCTGTATTGTACTTACAACAATCCTGACTGGATAACCACGTTTTTAGGCGATGACTTAGAGCATTGGTGTTCTACTTACTATGGTACACCTGAGGCAGATTATGGCATATCTGGAGATGCAGGAGATGATATAGTAGACGTGCCACTGGAGGATGCTTAGTTTAGCTTAACCTTTATTTTTGTTGATTATTTCTATTTAGAACATTTGATGAGTTGTACTCTATTCTGAAGATTACTGTATTTGACTTTCTGTGTTGAACTCCGTGGACTTGTCATTTCTATTTCATATCTACCTTTTAGCACTTGTGATTGAGTTAGAATCTGGATATCATGATTTATATTACGTTGTTGGATTGGATATACTTGAAGATTAGACAGCTTAATACCACCGACTCTGCGGCATAGGCTGGACGGGTTTCCACGTATTCGTGTCCGAACTTCCGGGTGTGGGTCGTGACACAGCTTTGTTGGCACATTTATTTTGATAACATTAACAGCATCTTCGTAGTTTAGTTTTCTCTATATTTTCAGCAAACAGATACACCCTCAAGCTTTCAAATGTCTGCTACAAAGAAATATGTTTATCCAAGCCACTCAACAAAACCACATGGAAGTTTTAAGAAGTCACCGAAAATAATACTGAAGAAACCAGCGCACACTCAAAGACTGCTCTCAAAAGATTCAATTTTTAGAGTCCGTACAAGGTCTAGGACTTTCTATGTAACGATTAAGGTGGATGACAAAACATAAGCCCCTTCTATTTTTTCAATCAAAAATTAATGTCTTCAGATAAGGAATACCGACGGCATACCGCCATGCACCGACGGTATACCGATTTCTTTCTGAGAAATCATTGTGTGAAGAATCGACATACCGACGGTATACCTCTATGTACCGACGGTATACCGTTTCTGAGCAATAAAATTGTTCTTTAAAGAAAATTGGCATACCGACGGTATACCGATGTGTACCGACGGTATACCAATTTTTTGCTCAGAAAAATTTATGTGAAGAAAGACGCATACCGACGGTATACCGTTGCATACCGTCGGTTCCGACCTCTCTATATTTGATTTTTGAACAGACAGATGTCAGCATTTAATGCTCCAACGGCTAGATTTATTACTGTTACTATTCAGAAACGGCATGCCGACGGAATGTTGCTCCATACCGACGATATTCCGTCAGCCTTATGTTTGGAGCATTAAATGTTTAGTTCTCTTTGTTCTCTATTTAAGGTTGTTGTGTCTTCTCTTTAAAGACATCCACTTGAGCCTTAAATTTTTCTCAACAACCAAAGATCCTCACCATTACTACTCTACCCAAAGCTTTAATCTGTCATCCAACCGAAAAGTGCAAGAGTATTTCAAGAGTTGTAATTTTCGATCTTTAAAGAGTTGTAGAAGATCAAAAGCCCTCTTTCTTTTCTATTGAAGTTGGAGAGCCTTCATAAGAAAACTCGTGTGTAAGAAGTCGGCGATCTCTTCGGATCCAAACTTGTGTTGAAGTTGACGAGTTCTTCGGATCCAAACTCGTGTGTAACTATTTACTCAAATAGTGGATTAAAGCCGGAGAGAGTTCCGGGACTGGAGTGCCCCTTGGGAGGATACTAGGATACATCAAGTTTTTGAATCTCTATCTCTTTTACTCTTCATTAACATAGTAGTAAATTGCTTGGTAATTATTTTGTTACCCTATTCACCCCCCTCTAGGGTTCTACAATTGGTATCAGAGCTTTGTCTCTTGATTTGGACTTACATCCTTAGAGAGATCCATGGCCACTAACCCTAGTACCAATTCATTCCACAATGAGGAACACACCACAAATAGACCTTCTCTATTTGATGGAACCAACTATAACTATTGGAAGATTAGGATGAGCATTTATCTAAAATCCCTAGACTTTGATCTATGGGATTGTGTCGTCAACAGCATTTCTGTATCTTCCATGGTTATTGTAGAAGTTGTCTCAGAAACCCTTAAAGATAGACTTACTGAGAATGATAAAAAGATTGCTAGTCGGGACACTAAAGCTATGAACGCTCTACTGTGCCCTTGATAGCAATGAGTTTAATAGGATTTCCATCTGCAAGACCTCCAATGAAATCTGGAGACTTTTGGAAGTTACTCATGAGGGAACCTCTCAAGTAAAGGAATCCAAGATCAGTAGACTCACCGAAGAATATGAATCTTTCAAAATGAAACAAGATGAGTCTATTACTATTATGTTTACTCGATTTTGTGATATCATTAACCCCCTCCTTCTCTTGTCAAGGAATATCCCACTCATGAAAATTAGAAAAATCCTTCGGGGATTAACCAAAGGGTGGAATCGTAAAGCTATCGCCATCATTGAAGGAAACGATTTGACAACCATGACTCTTGAAACCCTCTTGGGAAAGCTCATGACCCACGAACTGGATATAAAGGACCAAGAAGAATCTTCTGCTCAAGAAAAGGAGAAGGAGAAGCTAAAGAAAATGAAAAGTCACTTGCTCTAAAAGTAACCAAGTCCTTTTCAAATGATAGGTCCGATGATGATGACTCAGACGATGAAGAGATTGCTCTCACCGCCAAGCACTTTCAGAAGTTTCTCAAGTTCAACAAAGCAAATCGTGCAAGACGAGACAACGATGAAGAACCCGCCTGCTATAACTGCAAGAGAACGGACACATCAAGAGGGACTGTCCCATGGCAAGAAAAGAATCCAGCATATACGAGAAGTCCAACAAAGGAAGCTTATCCTCCAGAAAATATGCCAACACCAACATGTTTGTAAAAAAAAAAATTTTCCAAACTTAAAAAGAATCGTACAAAGTACAATAAATTCTAGGAAATTACACCTTTAGGTATCCGATCAGAAGGCGATCGCTTTATCCCTTGGACTAAGTGAACTTAAATACTAAAGCCTCTAGAGAATACAGCAGCACTTTTGAAAGAACCCTTGATCTCCGGTCCCCTGATAGTGCTTAGAAACTCTATTTATAGAGTTCTTGAAAGAACTGTTTTAACAGTTATTCTGATGTGAGCGAGGTCGAACTGCGCCACTTCGGGTTGCGCCAACCTCATGTTGCGCCAACTTTCATTCAGTTACTCAAACGTGTACTAACTGTATTTAGACACATGGCATCATATGATTGAGATGCGCATGGTCGTGTACAGAGTAGTGGACACATTTTGAGAGATTAGTGGCATGTGCGCCACGTCATCCTGCTTTAGAACGTTAGTTGCTTCAATTTTGTCAGGTTGCGCGAGCTTCAGTCAACGAGTCAAACTGCGCTTTGGTTAGGTTGCGCCTAGGCGCAACTCAGCGCATAAGCACGTGGCATCATTTGGGATATATGTCAGTTTGTGAGGAGAGTTTGATCAGGTTGCGCCTAGGCGCAACTTGCAGAGTGCGCTGAACAACTGTCATAAATGATAGCAAATCGTCTCGAACGCTACGCTTTACGGGATTCGACAAAATTTCTTCGTTTAACGTGCTATCGGTTGTCAGTGCAATTAGTTAATGATGACAATCACTGTCAGGCGCCATGTAGGCTTGGGCGTAATATGATTAAGTGCAATCTGATATGTGACAACTTGATCTCTGGGCTTCATAACTGTAGCGCAACTTAATTTTTTTGGTGCAACTTCATTGCTGAGTAGTACAAACATGGCGCAACTTGATTTTTAGGCTCTACAAGACCCCCTTCAAAGTTTTCAAATTTTGAAATGTTATAAAACTTCAAAATACTTTGAATCGTGGCAATTATTGAGTCAAGTTGCGCTTATCTCGTGCAATTTGTTGCGAGCTGTTATGATATTTTATGCGCAGCTTGGGGTGACTGTTAGGATTCTGTTTTAGGATATAAATAACCCTTTGTTAACCGACTTTAACTCTTTACTTTTGCTTTAATCTTCTGAAAGAATTCTTTGAGCTCTTTCGATCTTCCCTCCGACCATCTCCTCGACGTAATGGCACCCAAGAAGACCGCCGCTGACAAAGGGAAGAGTGTTGCTGAACTCTCAACTCGTGTTCTGCCGACCCGTACGTCGCAGTATACGCCTCCCTCGACGAGATGGCAAACCCTGTTTTAGAAGGTGACTGAGAACGAACAGCTTTGACCATGGTGGCCGACTTGGTTGTTAATTGACTTGCACCCCTCTTCTTAGAGTGTTTGGAGTATCACAGACTCTGTGCCACCCCTTATTAGGGTGTGGTTGCTTATTTGAGAACGGTTCATTCTTATGAACCGTGTTGCGCATGCTGTTGTGCAACTTAGTTGTTGCACGACCAGGGATGTCGTGCAACCAAGTTGTTGTGCAATCATGTATGTCACGCAACCTGGGATGTTGCGCAACTTAATTGTCGTACAACCAAGTATGTCGTACAACCCAGGATATTGCACAAACCGAGATGTTGCGCAACTTAATTGTCGCACAACCCAGGATATCGTGCAACCCGGGATGTTGCACAACTTAATTGTCGCACAACCCAGGATTTTGTACAACCTAATTATTGCTCATCATAAGGATAGCTCTTTGTATTTATGATTGTTGCACACCCTTGTCGTTTCTAACTTTTGTTCATGTATTTCTTTATAGTTGATCTCAGGGAAGATCCTCATGCTGAGAGATTTGCTTCAGCATTTAATATTCCAGAATATAAAGAGAATTTATCCTATGTTTCATTTCCTCAGTATGACAGCCCTGAAGCGCGAAAGACCATTCTTGCGGCCCAAGAAAGCCATACCCTGCTGAGTTTAATGAACGGGGAACCCCTAAAGAGTGTTGATGGTGTGGTCCATAAGAAGCCTGCTTTCTTATTTGGAGATGCCATCAAGAAAACTTCCCAGCCTATGGCAAAGAAAGAGGATAGAATCTACCAATGTGGAGACAAAATCATATACCTCACAGAAATATCAAGGTCTATGGCTTTATCTCAATATGAATTTATGAGCTACCCCCGAGAATGTCATGGGACCTAACTCTAATCCAGCAGGCCAGAGTCAGAAGAATTTGTTATAGAATGGGTCTACAGCACAAGGACACCTTTTACAGTACTTCTGAGAAATACAACACTCATTTGAGAGGTTTGAGACCAGGATGTATTCCTCCCGAGGATTCATCTCTAATCCTTCCAGTCAGAGTACCCATCTTTGTAAATGCATTCGCAAAGGCTGAAGGAAGATATCCAGATCGCGGTATGCGTATGACAGGTCTGGTTAACCCAGATATGAAATGCTGGAGTAGCTTAACCATCTGGATTTTGGATCAGTTCAAGGAAAAACTCCTCAAACTTGAACTTTATGATGCCATCTGGACCACAGTCTACGGCATTCGCCAGAATGCTCATATGTTTATGGCCTTAGTAGAAAGACAACGATAAGACTGGAACTTTCATGACCCCCCATGGAGAAATGGGATTTGCACTTCTTGAGATGAGATTTCTCTCTCATCTTCCAATGGGTGATAATCCATACGAAGAGTGTGCCCACAAATGAAGAATTGGATACTATGGTAGAAGAAAATCCTCAAATGATCGTCGTCTACCAAGAACTGTTATGTCATTACAAGATCTGCTCTTTCTACTACAAAAGTGCCACTTTAGGTACTTGTTATATCACCAAATGGATGCCGTACCTCTTCCTGGGCCATGCGTGAGAGGATAAGCCACTTGAGAGCCAAGACTGTGCTCCTCGTTTCTTTGAGCCTCTTAGTCAAAGTGACGTGCAATATTTGATGGAGAAACACAAACATGGAGATATCAGACTGGATGAGGACTAGCATCCGTTTAAGGCTGGTGACACCCTCCAAAGTTATCTCAGACAGGGTTATAGACCCATGTCTAAAGAAGCCCAGCTAGCAGGTTTTTTCTCTTTATGGCTGCGATGCTTCATAGTTCCAGGAGTCAGTGCAGTTGATAGGTTCCACCGAGGCGTTCTGTTTGCTGCAGTATATCTCATTTTTTTGGTATAAGATGGATCTTCTATTGGCAATGACTTGCCGCTTGAATGCAGAATTGCGTTCTTTTGTACATACTATGCTTCATGATAAACAACGAGGCAAGATTTTTCTCGCACTGAGATGCCTTACACATATTTATTTGGATGGTTATTGCTTCACCATCCATGTTTGATAATCCCGATATGGGAACTGTCAGTCGAGATTTCATCCGACGTTA
Source organism: Iris pallida (assembly GCA_029216955.1). Classification (NCBI taxonomy): domain Eukaryota; kingdom Viridiplantae; phylum Streptophyta; class Magnoliopsida; order Asparagales; family Iridaceae; genus Iris; species Iris pallida. Next base: position 4,381 of record JANAVB010039212.1, on the reverse strand, counting down.
CTCCAGCGCTCGTTGGAATTATACTGCACTTTCAGAGTGCAGGTTTGTATTGAATCGTGGATCTGGATAGCGATTTCAGTGTGTCCAGCCTCCTCGCGGATACGAGACTATCCCTCCACAGTTGATGGATCTGGATGCAGAATCACTCCGCCTAAGTTTGCCCATCTTTTCATGGCTACAGATGATCCGTCCATCTCACCTAGTCAAACGATTTGAGGAAGACTGCTATTTAGAGCCATAGTTGCCAAGTCAATTTGCACGGCAGTTTGGCTATGATCAGCTACATGTGGGTAATGCCACCACCTATCTACAGGCCAAAGGCTTTCTGATTGATGGGGCTAGGGCTTGGAGATATTACAACACCAGGGACGCGAAAGCCATATTTTCCATGCCCTATAATCTTCAGCAAGGCCCGCGTATGTTATATACATACGCAAATTTTTATACCTCGGCAAACACTTTTACTGAAAGCTTCCATCTCGCTCGTAGCTTTGCAAGTGACAAGAGATCTAAATTAGGAGAACATACTGCACAATCATTTCGAGATGTAGAGGATAGAGATCCCGCAGATCCACTGCTGGAAGCCTCCATTTTCAAGAACTATCCGGATGAGGTACATGATCCTTTGGATGTATCTCTAAAGGTACAGAAAGAGAAATCCCCTGCCAAAGGGTTAAGAAAAAGAAAAACTAAGGAGACAATGGCCCTACTTCATCTTGATGATAGACCTGCTTCGCCTAGAGCTCAGGAAAAGAAGCAAAGAACTTCATTGGTCATAAATGAGCCAACGATTACGATTTGAATAACTCGTTCTCAGTCTAAACAGATACTCCTTAGTACCTCTCTCGAGAGAAGGAGGCCACTCCTTCTTCTGTTCAAAAATAAGAAGGGGTTACTCAAGAAGGAACGTCTACTGCCTTGATCAATCTGGATGATGATCGCACTGGAGCTGCTGAGGAACTGGTTGCATCACCACACAGAGAAGTCAGGAGAAAAAATTTAGTGAACCGAGAAGTTTTTTGAAGAACTGATACAATTTCGGTCCCTCCCCCACCGACGTAATCTACCAGCCATCTGGAACCAGATTTACCACCTCAAGAAGGTAATATCAGGATTTGATATACATCAATATATATATTTTTCTCTCAAAGATATACATTTAATTGATTCCTTTATTTACAGTGGCTACTTCAGCAGATATCCAGCCTTCTGCCACGACTGTAGAGGCCCCAAGATTGGATACTTTGGTGGTAAGTATTCCCGCTAATGTACTTGCTGGGACGGGGATAACGGTTCCTTCACCAAATCCCATTACTCTAGTAACTATCTCTCCAGAGAAAGATTTGCCTCTTCAAGAAGGAATGATAAATTCTCCAGAGGCTCAAGATCCTACCACGCTGAAGAGGATCGAGAGATGATAGACGCATTAGCATATTGCGACTATAGTGACGAATCTTTTGGTGATGACTAGAATAGTACCGTAAGGAGGGACAAATTTTAGTGGATATTCCATCACCTCAAGGATACCAGCTAATGAAGGCCAGTCAACTGCTGAGGGTAAGAAAAACCTGGTTATCAATAAATGGCATGCTAGTCCCAGAATCGATGAACCTAGAATTCTCGAAAAAGTAGGTGTAACTCAACCCGAGGCTTCCATAGTAGTAAGCACTGAAGATTTAGTAGATCAAACTCCAATTACTCTACCACCTCAAACTGAGTCAGGGGCTAAAAGTAGTCAAGCTACGATGTCTGCGGACACCATGTCGATGCTTCAGATAAACCATCCAAACCTCTTGAGATTCCACATACGATGCCCGGCTCAGGTAGATTTCTAAAATGATTTATTTATTTTAGCTCCTTCGACATCGTACATCACTCTAAAATATAGCATATATAAATTGTAGAAGGACCTACAGGAACCACCAGCTCAACAACGGCTTCTTTGGACAAAGGAACCCCTGCAGGAGAGGGGAGCTCTTCCCATATCAGCGCACAGAGGAAGTGCCTCCACCTATTAAAGTTGTAAAGACTCCGGCAGAAGTGGTAGCCACTCCAAGTGCTATAGTGGCTAACAAGTTTGTGGTGGCTTCCTTCACCAAAGTCTTTTCACATGTTTAGAGCCCTTAATTCATCGGGTAATGGAGAAAGAGGATGTTCCATTTAGCACAGTCAGAAATCCCTCCTCATTTTTAATTGGAGGCATTCGCAGCCAAGGAGATAAAGCTCAGGCCATCTTCCTGGAACATATTTTGGACGAGCTGGAGGAATCGATTAAGGCTTATAAAGACCTTAAAAGAGGAGATGTTGAGCTACTAGTGGATGCAGAATATGAAGCTATGTCTTGAGAGACTAAAACTAATAAAACCAATTTTGAAGCTTTCTTACTGGCTTTTACAAGACAATCTTCTTAGCTGGATATCCAAATTTCTGAAGTAGCTTCTACTGCTGAGCGTCATAAGGCTATAGCTACAGATGAGGAAAAAAGCTTCTGATCTGGAGGCTGAAATTGCCCAGCTTCAGGAAGAGCTCAAAGCCATCAAGCAGGGCGTAGAAAAAGAAACTCAGCTACATCAGGCTGCTGTCAACCAGTTAGACATTTTGAAGCGCCAAAAGGATGACTTTAATCGGCTACAAAACGAAGAACTAGCCCGTCAAACAGCCGCTCTGCACCCTTTTGACCCAGAGTCAGGAAGGGTTGAAGCCAGGCAACGGGTACTGGATTCTTGCACTGAAAGAGCTAAAGCCTTGAAAAGAGGATCATGGATCTCATCACTTACTCTTCAGAATAAAATGATCGAGATTGTTGTCCTTTTCTTTATGATGTATCTTTTTGAACATTTTAATCAAAAGGAATAAATGAGAAGTTTTTTTGTTGTGGTTCCACTACTTGTTGCATACCTTGTTATAGATATAAGTAATAGAATAGAAAATTATTCAGAGGTACTGGACGTGATATTTTCTTGAAAAAAATAACTATATTTATTACATCTTCTCAGAGGTAGTGTGGACGTGGCAGAATATAATGTTAGAAATATTGTTATTTCAATAGACAACTTCGTCAGAGGTGATAGGGATGTGACAAGTTGCTGATGTAGATATTTGAAATTCAGAGGTGCGGAGGACGTGAATTCTTTTTTCTATTTTAGATGCGAGGATTTATCATCTTATGGCTTTATTTACGAGAAAGTAAATAAAAGACAATAAATGCTAAGACTGATGAAATGAATGAATAGACAATCAAACTTCTTAGGAGAGAAAACTGAATGAATGAACAGTCACCTTGGTTCTCGAGGAGGAGAAACTGAATGAATGATCAGTCACCTCGATTCTCGAGGAGGAGAATGAATGAACAATCGGACTTTTTTAGGGAGAAAAGTCGCATCGGTTCTTGAAGCCGATTATCTAGTCATTCTGTCTATAAATAGAACATAACTTCTCAGTACAAAATATCTTCTGAAGATCTGCTTACTCCAAAAATTAAAGATATGACTGAGACGCCTCCTACTGAGCCTTTGGTGGCTTCTCAGAAAGAAGTGGGGGAAGGCTCGACTGTTCCTGTACCAGAGCATGACCTAATTGCTAAGTTGGTGGAGCCTAGGAAGACTACTGAAGAAGAATCCGTGAGGACAGCTGCCTGTGAATTGCTGGTATGTTCAGACAATGAGATGTTTGAATTGCTAGCAAATCATGTATTTAACCATGAAGGATCGAGTCCTCGTCCCCGCCCTTAATATTATGTACCTCTTTCTGCTTTTGAATAAAATGAGTTTTATTTACATCATTTCTCTGAATGAAAAATATTTTGCTTTTATATATAATATTTCTTGAGAAATGCCATTGATAGGCATCATAGCAATTCTGCTATCCATATCTGTTAATTGGTAGGCTCCATTTGAGAAAACTTTGTTCACCATAAGGACCTTCCTATTTCGCTGTTGTTTCATACTTGCTAGTACTATATTCTTGTTCTAGATTACTTTACTTGATATTGTCACGATGGAAACACGGATTAGTACTATATGGATCTTTTGATACGATGTATCCCCTCTCGGGAGCATCGGATACATCGTGTCATGTGCGTTTCACTTTCATCATGTATTCCTGTGCTTTCACCATTCATGTGCACTCTCGTGATTCATGTACTCTCATGTTCACGGAGCCCCCATGTTTAATTTATGTGCACTCATTTATGGGCACCCATGTGAAATCATGTACAATAACATAACTTGAACGGATCCTTGTGTATTGATTGGGGATGGGGGTAGAAATAGTCATGTGAACATTTCTAAAGTAGCGTAGCCATGTACAACCTCTCATATTTATTATCAAGTCGTTCACATGTCTATCTTGTACTCTAAATCACTAGTTCACTGTTAGTTCT
>JANAVB010039211.1:20000-22345 GCA_029216955.1 Iris pallida | reverse complement strand
TGGGTAATTTGCGCGCCTGCTGCCTTCCTTGGTGTGGTAGCCGTTTCTCAGGCTCCCTCTCCGGAATCGAACCCTATTCTCCGTCACCCGTCACCACCATGGTAGGCCACTATCCTACCATCGAAGTTGATAGGGCAGAATTTGAATGATGCGTCGCCGGCACGAAGGCCGTGCGATCCGTCGAGTTATCATGAATCATCAGAACGACGGGCGGAGCCCGCGTTGACCTTTTATCTAATAAATGCATCCCTTCCGAGAGTCGGGGTTTGTTGCACGTATTAGCTCTAGAATTACTACGGTTATCCGAGTAGCACGTACCATCAAACAAACTATAACTGATTTAATGAGCCATTCGCAGTTTCACAGTCTGAACTTGTTCATACTTACACATGCATGGCTTAATCTTTGAGACAAGCATATGACTACTGGCAGGATCAACCAGGTAGCACGTCCTCGTCGACGCCGGCTCCGCCCGGCCGCTCGCGGGGCGAGGGACGTTGGCGGGGCCGGCCGTCGTGTCGTCGAGAGCGGCGTAGAGTAAACCGTTCGGGTCCGGGGCCGGGGGCGGATCGCCCCCGAGCCCCTCCGCGTCCACCGCATCCGCGAGCCCTACACACGCGCGCACCGAGTGCCCAGCCGGTCCAGACGAGCCGACGTAGGGCCGTGACTCGGGGGCATCGAGTGGCGCGAGTTCGGGTGCCCTCCCGTTCCCGCACGAGGCGGAAGGGACGGCTCGGAACATACTCAACGGGGCGTTTCCCGAATGCGATCGGGTTTGCTGCACGGGCAACTCGGGTGTCGCCGGCGAGGCCGGGAACCGACTGAAGGGGCCGCCGCATCGGCAGTTGGCTGCACGGAAGCAGGGAGCCTGCCGAGGCTAGCGGGTCCAAAACCACTCACGTGCCGACACGGCCGCACCCGGGGCTGCCGCACGCTGCCCGAATCGTACCCCCGCGGGGAGCCGTATGGCTCGACCCGCGGGAGCACGAATCGGGTCAGCTTCGCAGCTGCCCCGGGCGCTCCGCCGAGCACGACGAGGAAATTCGCTCGTTTCCAGCATCTCGTGGTGAGGCGACGGGTCGCGCTGCACCGTTGAAGGCGACATCGGTAAGCTCGCTGCACGAGGGTCCACGGTCGCGGGGCGGGTCGACCTGCACCGGGCGAGGCGACGATAAGCTCGTTCGGACGGCATCGCATTCCTGCTGCGACGCAATTTTTTCCGCCTCGCACGGGCAGTTTCTGCCGCGCACCCGCGTCCCGTGGCCTCGCACGGGAGCTTCGCACAAGGGTCCGTGGTGCAGCAGCGGGCCTTGCTGCACCGGGCGCGTCAACGATAGGGTCGTGGGGGATTTCGTTCGCACAACATCCCATTTTGCCCGCAAAGCCGCACCTACTCAAAATTTGTTGCGCCGCCCAAATTTCAGCTCAACTCGCTTCCCCCTATAATAGATTTGCAGTTTTATTGTTGGGCTGACTCCGGGGTACCAAAGTGCTTGAGGAGCTTGTCATTTTTGGGAAAACGCGCCCAACCTCCCGCTCGGTCGGGGGGGTTCGAAACTGGCACGAGTTGCGGCAGATTCTGTCGCACGGGCTGAGAGCTGCGCGCCGCACGCAGAAACAGCTGCAACGCCTCGCCTCGCGCTGGGACGCGAGCGAGGCGGGCGGCCCGTGCAGCCGTTCGATGCGCTGGTCGCCTCAGCGCACCGCCGCGAGCCCGTGCTCGCCGATGCAGCCTGTCAGGCCCACGCCGTGGGCAGAAACTGCCGTGCGACAGAAAACGTCGCGAACCGTCGCGCACCCAAAGCCAGCAAGCGCCCGGTCGCTGGATCGCCGCGCGCGGGCAGCCGTTCGACGCGCCGTGCACCCCCCGCGCGCACGGGATTGTGGCGCGCGACGAACATCCCCCCCTTCACCACCTACTCCCTTATAATAGATTTGCAGTTTTATTGTGGGGATGACTCCGGGGGACCAAAGTGCTTGAGGAGCTTGTCATTTTTCGCGCGCAGCCGCAGGCCGCGCCCGTGCTCGCCGATGCAGCCTGTCAGGCCCACGCCGTGGGCAGGAATCCGCCGCGGGGCAAACGAAGTGCCGCGAGGCACACAAACCACAGCATATGCGCACCCGGTCGATCCCGTGCAGCCGATAGGGCCTGTCAGGCCAACGCCGTGCACAGAAAATCTTCGTGCGCGCTGAAACTGCTGCAACGCATGCGTTTCTGTGTCCCGTGCGGCCGACAGGGCCTGTCAGGCCCACGCCGTGCACGGAAATTCTTCGCATGCGCAGAAACTGCTGCAACGCTTGCATTTCCGTCCCCCGTGCGGCTGATAGGCCATGTCAGGCCCACG
>JANAVB010039211.1:5000-10000 GCA_029216955.1 Iris pallida | reverse complement strand
AAAGGATGCTGCGCATGATGGAGGCGCAGCGGAACCAGTCCGAGAGCCGACATCAACGAGTAGAGGAACGACAGGCCCAGTTCGAAGCTCGCTTCGATGCGCACATCAAACTTCAACAAAAGCAGATGGATACACTGCAGCAGATCGTTCAGACGTTTGCGGCCAACGGAAATTCTGCGACGGCACCTACCGTCACCGTACCTACTACCACCGTGCCGACGATTCCACCCATTGAAGTCGACACGGCGGAGCCCGAGCTTCAACCAGCGGCACCAAAGAAGTACAACTTCGAAGTGTCAGAATTCAAGAAGGCGTGTCGCACCTCTTTCAGCGGCACCGAGGGTCCTTCCATTGCGATCGACTGGCTGGAAGAACTAGAAGACCACTTCGAGCTTCTCGGCATCGAAGATTCAAAGCAAGTCGCCTGCGCACAACTTCAACTTCGGTTGAACGCGCACGACTGGTGGGCCGTGCGCAAGCGAGCGATTCGACCGGACAACACTACCGCGCCGATCTCTTGGGCCACGTTCCGCAAAGCCTTCGAACTCGAGTACCTTCCGTCTGCCGTTCGCCAAGCAAAGGAAAACGAATTCATGTCATTGAAGCAGGGGAACAGGACCGTGCAGCAGTACGCCGCAGAATTCAACAAATTGTCCAAGTTCGCTGGTGCGTTTCTGCCTACTGAAGAGTGCCGCGTGCGACGGTTCGAAGTGGGACTGCGACAATCTATCGGTGCACATGTCGGCGTCCCGGAGTACAAGACCACGGGCGAGGCTCTAAATCACGCCCTCCGCCTTGAGAACCTGCATCCTCCCGGCGCTGACGACGTTGTGCGCAACTCCAATCACAAACGTCCTAGCCATACGGGAGGCAACAATCACGCGTCAAAGCGTCCAAACAACGGCGGCTATCTGGGTCAGAATCCGTTACCTCGTTACACCAAATGTAATCGCCTCGGGCACGAAGCCATCAACTGCTTCCCCTTCAGAGGGGAATGCCATGCTTGCGGACAAAAGGGCCACCTCGCTCGAAATTGCCCAAACCCCAGATTGACTCGCAATGGCCCGCCACCACAATACCATCAAGAGAATCGAGGACAAGCGCCTCGACCCCCTCAGCCCACTCAAACCGACAACCAAGCCCGACGCTCTAATGCACAGGGGCGTGTCTTTGCCATGACTCGAGACGAGGCGTATACTTCCGACACTGTTGTGACAGGTATACTAAAATTCAATAATGTGCCTGCTCGTGTGTTATTTGATTCAGGCGCTTCACATAGTTTCATATCGGCGGACTTTGCCGCCGAGCACAAATTTCCTGTAATATCATTAGATCTCGATCTTAGCGTAAGCACGCCTTCGGGCACACCAATTCTCACAAACTTAGCTTGCGCCGGCGGGATTATCTGTATCGGCGGTCAAAAGATCGGTCTGGACTCGATAGTTCTAGATATGAAGGACTTCGACATCATACTGGGCATGGATTGGCTCGGTCCTTGCAACGCCAACATCGACTGCGCAGGAAAGAGGGTCACCTTCCGCATACCTGGAGTGCCCGAATTCTGCTATTCGTGTGGTGAAGCATCGCCGACGTGCATGGTGATCTCGGCAATCTCGGCTCGGAGGCTACTTCATTCTGGATGCGAAGGCTACTTGGCGTCCGTTCGTGACACGAGGCAGGATAGTGCGAACGCGGGTGATACCGACGTTGTGGCAGAATTCCCAGACGTGTTCCCGGACGAGCTACCTGGCATGCCGCCCGATCGAGAGATAGAGTTCACCATCGATACATTCCCCGACGCCCGGCCGATCTCGAAGGCTCCGTACAGGATGGCTCCTGCAGAATTGAAAGAATTGAAGGCACAACTTCAGGAATTGCTCGACAGAGGGTTTATCCGTCCGAGTGTCTCGCCGTGGGGTGCGCCCGTGCTATTCGTAAAGAAGAAGGATGGATCGATGCGACTCTGTATCGACTATCGGGAATTGAATAAAGCCACCGTCCGAAACAAATACCCCCTGCCCCGCATCGACGACTTGTTCGACCAGCTCCAAGGTGCAACCGTGTTTTCGAAGATTGATCTGCGATCGGGTTATCACCAACTCAAGGTCAAGCCAGATGACGTGCCGAAGTCTGCCTTCCGCACTCGTTATGGCCACTACGAGTTCTTGGTAATGCCGTTCGGTCTGACAAACGCCCCTGCCGTCTTCATGGATCTAATGAATCGGGTGTTCCGTCCGTTCGTTGACAAGTTCGTAGTAGTCTTCATCGACGACATCCTCGTCTACTCGAAGGATCGAGCACAACATGCAGAGCATCTGCGGACGGTACTCCAAACCCTTCGAGAGAATCAGTTGTATGCGAAGATGAGCAAGTGCGAGTTCTGGCTGGACAGCGTCTCATTTCTTGGGCACATCATCTCCGCCGCGGGCATCGCAGTCGATCCGAAGAAAGTCGAGGCAGTTGCTGATTGGAAACGGCCCGCATCAGTTGGCGAAATTCGAAGCTTCCTAGGCTTGGCGGGATACTACCGACGCTTCGTGAAGGACTTCGCGAAGATTGCATCGCCGTTGACTCGCCTCACCCAGAAAGGAGTCGCATTCAAGTGGTCAGACGACTGTGAAGCTTCCTTCCAGGAGCTCAAACAACGGCTCGTTTCGGCCCCGATACTTGCTCTTCCTGAAGGGACGGAGGGATTTCAAATCTTCAGCGATGCTTCTGGCCAGGGCTTGGGGTGTGTGCTCATGCAGCGGGATAAGGTGATATCTTTTGCTTCCCGGCAGTTGAAGCCGCACGAGAAGAACTACCCCACGCACGACCTAGAACTAGCGGCAATTGTGTTCGCGTTGAAGCTGTGGCGTCACTATCTTTATGGCGTGGCGTGCAGGATTTATACGGACCACAAAAGTCTCAAGTATCTCTTCACCCAGAAAGAACTGAATTTGCGGCAGAGGCGATGGCTCGAACTAATCAAAGACTATGACTTATCAATCGACTACACGCCGGGCAAGGGAAATGTGGTAGCGGATGCGCTGAGCCGAAAGTACTTAGCTTCATTATGCATCAACGATCGACTGCTGCGTGACTTAGAAGGAATGGGCATTGAACTTCGAGTTCGTTTCAGAGACGTGAAACTGGCGCAACTGCGGGTGGAACCGAGCCTACTGGAGAGGATCAAGTCTGCACAGAAGGACGACCCCTACCTGGAGAAGATGCGGAAGCTGATATCAACAGGGAAAGCGTCTGACTTTGCAGAGGACGAGTCGGGAGTGTTGCGCGTGAAGGGACGGCTATGCGTACCGGACGACGTAGAACTCAGAAAGGAGATAATGACGGAGGCACACTATGCAAAATATTCCTTGCATCCTGGCAGCACCAAGATGTATAAGGACCTCCGCGTTGTCTTTTGGTGGCACGGCATGAAGAGGGACGTAGCGCTCTTTGTGTCAAAATGTATGGCCTGTCAGCAAGTCAAAGCCGAGCACCAGCGACCGGGCGGGGAGATGCAGAACCTTGCCATTCCAGAGTGGAAGTGGGATCACATCACTATGGACTTCGTTGTTGGCTTGCCGAGGACGCCGCGGGGAAATGACGCCGTCTGGGTCATCGTCGATCGACTAACCAAGTCAGCGCACTTTATCGCCATCAAAGTTACTTGGAGCGTCGACCGCCTTGCTCAGATATATCTTGATGAAATAGTTCGGCTGCACGGGGTCCCAGTTTCTATCATCTCGGATCGGGATGGACGGTTCGTAGCACGTTTCTGGAGTAGTCTACATTCAGCACTGGGGACCAAGTTGAAGTTCAGCTCAGCTTATCATCCTCAGACTGACGGCCAAACAGAGCGGGTGAACCAAATTCTCGAAGACATGTTGCGACTCTGTGCTATCGACTTGAAGTCAAGTTGGGACGTCCATCTACCGCTGGCCGAGTTTGCATACAACAACAGCTATCAGTCCAGCATCCAAATGGCGCCGTATGAAGCTTTGTACGGCCGGAAGTGTAGATCGCCCATTTGCTGGGATGAAGTCGGGGAACGGCAGATACTTGGTCCGGAGCTGGTGGAGCAGACTGTGCAGAAGGTCAAATTGATACGAGAAAGATTGAAGATAGCACAAAGCCGGCAGAAAAGCTATGCCGACACGCACCGACGCCCCCTCGAGTTCTCGGAAGGCGACCATGTATTCCTGAAGGTGATGCCTATGCGTGGAGTATCCCGGTTCGGTGCGAAAGGAAAGTTGAGCCCAAGATTTGTTGGCCCGTTCGAAATATTGAAGCGAGTCGCCCCGGTAGCTTACCAAATCGCCTTGCCGCCTGCATTGTCAGGGGTACATGACGTCTTCCACGTCTCGCAATTGCGGAAGTACGTGCACGATCCGGGGCATGTGGTAGATTTGGGTAAGCTGGACCTGAAGGCGGACTTATCATATGTCGAAGAGCCGGTGCAAATCTTGGAGCGCAAGGATAAACTTCTCCGCAACCGTGCTATTCCTCTAGTCCGCGTCCTCTGGAGAAACCATTCTGTCGAGGAGTCGACGTGGGAGCTTGAGTCTGAAATGAAGGAGAAGTTCCCTTCATTGTTCTCGTACAGGTAGGTTCTATTCTTAAGTTTCGAGGACGAAACTTTTTCTTAGTTGGTTATGGTGTAGTGCCCCGTCCCTACATCGTGCCCCGTACTCTGTCCACGGGGTGCGCGAGAAAGGAACACTGTCGCTATCGATTCGGTCGGAACCGATAGGTCGGGATCGGCCGAGTCGATCGAACGGGAACGGTTGAATTAAGACCCATTCCTCGTTATGGAATGTCTTCTTCGGAACCAAGTCCCATATTCAGCGGGCTGTGCCTCGAGGATTGACTCTGCGGCTGAGTCGGGAGAGACCTCCCGTTGCTCTGCTTTTCACGCCGCTTGCGTTGGTTTTGGCTTTGTTTTCTGAATGCGCTTTCGTGAATGTTTTCGATGGTTTTCATGGCTTGCATTTCGAACTCGCATTTCCTATCGAACT
>JANAVB010039210.1:12500-39162 GCA_029216955.1 Iris pallida | reverse complement strand
CATCTCTTTTTAGGGATTGCAACTGCTATTTGCATCTCTTTTTTAGGGATTGCAAACTGCATTCTTTGCATCTCTTCTTAGGGAGGCAACTGAGTTTTTCATCGATGTTTGCAAATAGACTAACAAAAAACTACTGTATCCTTTATATTGAACTTCATGGGCTCTGTTCACTTAAGTTCAACTAGTAAGTTTTATTTTCTATTTTTATTATTTTAAGATGATTAATTAAATGTGTACCAAGTATATATTAAGCATTTACCAGCTCCGTGAATTTCCTATTTCAGATATTCCCATTATTCTATGGGACTGTTTTATTTTCTATTGTTGCTATTTTTAGATGATTAATTAAATGTGTACCAAGTATATATTGAGCATTTATCAGTTTCATAAATATTATATTCCAAATATTTTTATTATTCTGTGGGATGATACACCTCTTGACTTTGACTTATCAATCAGGCTGGGATGGGATGGCTGATGCATGCCATGTAAATGTGACATCAAATACTAAATAGGAAAAGTCTACTTTGACCGTCCGCCGCGCTGGTCCACATCCGTGTGGAGGCCAGCCATTGCCTCCCGTTAATGCGGTCCATCACGGGTCGGAAGATCAATGCCGACGCACCACGTGGCTAGGAGCCGATGCGGTGTCAAAATAGAAGCACTCTACTAAATATTTTAAAGATTTGGCAAGTGGCAACAGACCAGATTCAATTCAGTGCACTAAAAAGAAAGCAAAGATGAATGAGTGAATGATAATTGACAAATTAGCAGTGGGTTTACCCAGACCAAAGGGGAGCCAAATGGCAGTACCACGTGTTTTTTCCTTATCTGTCAAGACCGAATGGTCTACACTAAGAGCATCTCCAACCCTATTGTGACTTTGGAAAAAAGTTATTGCCACGTAGGAATGACAAAATTTTATTCAAAAGTTCTTCTCCAATGCAATTGTCAAGTCAATTGTGAAGCTTATGTGGCAAAAATTAAAGAAGACATTGTGAAGTTGATTGTCTTGTTCTAGACAATGCACTTGACAATGTCTTCTCTTCCATGTCATCAATTATGAATAAAAAATATTAGAAAAAGAAAGAAGATGAGTAGTTGCCTTAAAAGTTGCCTTGGAAGTTGGAAAAAATAATTTTTATTGTCTCCTCAATACTTTTGCATTGGAGAGAGTTTTTCTATCTCATTGTCTTTTGAGATATAATTTTGCCACATAAACAAGACATTGTCTTGTGGCTCATGCCACATAGGAGCCACCTAAGACTCAACACTTAACAAGACAATAGGGTTGGAGATGCTCTAACAGGAGAGACTAGACATGTGGACCTCCGATTTCGACCAACGAAGAAGAAACTCGGTGGCACTCGATTTAAACCGCTGTCCCTCACTCCATCTGAGAAGACTTTTTCACAAATTAATTCATACAACACAGAAATCACAAGTGCTTTGATTCAATCTCGACTTAATTAATTAAGCAACTTAGGGCATTTGGTACGCGATATTTTTTTTTATTCCCGAGAAAATTTAAGATGGGAATCTATTACCACGTTTGTTTGGCTTATAAAAAATTTATTTTCGGGAATTATAAATACTCGGGTAAATAGTTTACCCACAAAACATGGAAATTCTATCCCTTGAGAATAGGTGGGTATTTTTTTTTTTGCCCGAGAAAAACAAAATTGTCTAAATTTTTTTTTTCTTTTTTTTTGATCAATTTTGATTAGTTTTGAACTTTTTTCTTTTTTTTTGTCGTTTTTATCACTTTTATGTCATTTTTTGTCGTTTTTACCAATTTTTTGTCGTTTTAAGCGATTTTTTTGTCGTTTTTACCCATTTTGTCTTTTTTGTCACTTTTTGATTATTTTTTGTCGTTTTTATCGCTTTTTTGTCTTTTTACCAATTTTTTGTCGTTTTAAGCGATTTTTTTGTTATTTTTACCTTTTTTTGTCTTTTTTTGTCACTTTTTGATTATTTTGTCGCTTTTACCCAATTTTTGTCCTTTTTGTCGCTTTTTTGTCAATTTTTGTCGTTTTAAGCAATTTTTTGTCTTTTTTAGCTTTTTTTTGTTGTTTTTACCGATTTTTAGTCATTTTTGTCGCTTTTTTGGTCATTTTTACTGATTTTATGGCATTTTTTTGTCATTTTTGTCGCTTTTACCGATTTTTTTGTCGTTTTTGTCGCTTTTTGGTTATTTTTTGTCGTTTTAACCGATTTTTTGTCGTTTTTAACCGATTTTTTGTCATTTTTTGTTGTTTTAACCGATTTTTTTTGTTTTTTGTCGTTTTTATTGATTATTTTTCGTTTTTGTCGCTTTTTGGTTATTTTTGTCGTTTTAACCGATTTTTTGTTGTTTTTAACCGATTTTTTGTCGTTTTTAACCGATTTTTTTTTGTCATTTTTTGTCGTTTTTACCGATTTTTTGTTGTTTTTTGTCGTTTTTGTCGCATTTTGATTTTTTTCGTTTTTACCGATTTTATGTCGTTTTTGTCGTATTTTGGTTATTTTTGTCGTTTTTACCCTTTTTTTGTTATTGTTTGTCGTTTATACATTTTTTGTCGCTTTTTGGTCATTTTTGTCGTTTTAACCGATTTTTTGTCATTTTTTATCGTTTTTGTCGGTTTTTGTTATTTTGTCGTTTTTACCATTTTTTTTCGTTTTTACCGATTATTTGTCGTTTTTATCGATTTTTTTTATATTTGTTCATTTTTTCGTTATTATTATTTTTTATTTTTTTCCCGGAAATATTTATATTGTCACCAAACATGGAAATGTAATTTTCCAGAAAATTTAATTTCTTGGAATTTGATTCCCGGAAATATAGAATTTCCGGCTATAAAGTATTTCGCATGCCAAACGCCCCCTAAGATATAATCCGGTGCAAATGCAATTATTACTCACATTAACAATATTTGCACGCTGGGTTACGTTTCATTCATTACAAAATTTACTAAATTCGGTTACGAGAGAACTCTTCAATACTCGTTACGAAACCCATTAAAGAAAGGGTAAAGTGCATATAAATCCTTCTTAATCTAAAAAAAAATATAATTAAAGACTTCTTGATCTGGAAAATTCATTACGTTTCAATTATGCTCAAATGACCTCCTAATCAAATTTTTCTGTTAATCGATGTTAAGTCGGGACTGTGATGACCATTTTACCCCTCCCCCACTCTATCCTCCCTCTCTCCGGTGGTGGGGGCGGATCAAACGGGTGGCTGCAGGAGGAGAGGGTCGGGTGGCCGCCAGGAGGAGGGGGCGCGGGGAGGAGCTGGACGCAGGAAGGAGGAGGAGGGGGCGAAGCAGGGGACGGGGAGGAGCTGGACGCGGGGAGGAGGAGGAGGGGAGGAGGAGGGTGGCTGAGGGAAGGAGGAAGGGAGGAGGAGGGGGCTGCCACCAATGGGGGTGGGGTGGGTGGTGAGGAATGGAGGAGGGTGAATGGGGAAGAGTGAAGGGTATTTTGGTTTTTTTTTTTTTTTTTAAACAGCTATTAAAGGTCAAATTTCACGATTTGTAATGGTAGGGGACATTTTGATCGAGTCATATATTTAGTGAGGGTCTTATTGCTTAAATTTTTTAATGAGTCTTATTTTGCTAACGAGGCAAATTTAAGGAGGATTTTGTTGCACTTTACCCTTAAAGAAAAGAAACTAAGGTACCGTTTGGGAAGGGTGAAAAATGGGAGGAAGAAAAAAGTTGAGGGGAAAGTGAGAGGAAAATTTTAAATGATGGTGTTTGGAAAGGGGGAGAGAACATGGGGGAGGAAAATTTGAGAGGAAAAAGTAGGTGGGTCCCACCAAAAAATTTTCCTCCCAAATGTGGGAGGAAAATGGAGAGAGATGAGAGGAATTTGAGTGAATTTACCCCACCACCCCTCAAAAAGTTAAAATTAAATCATCATTTGAGAATACCAAGGAGGAAATAGTAATTATACATATATACATAAACAAATAAAAAAATTATTTTTAAACTTTTCCTTCCCCTACTTTTTGTCATCCAAACAAAGGAAGGGAAAATTAACTTTCCTCCATTTTCCTTCCCCTCCATTTTCCTTCCCCTCAAATTTTTCTCTCCCTCCCCCCAAATGTTCCCAAACACAGTGTAACAGTTTTCCACCTAATATACAACCAACAGGCTTCCAATTCCAACATAGTTAACAAAGATATAAAATAAATAAACAAAAGCTGGCCAACTAATATCTAACAATCACTTTTAATCAGAAAATAAATAAAACATTTTGGAGAGCTGCTTTACTTATAGCTTGGTTTGGTTCACAGAATTATTGAGTTGGAAATGGAAAGTGATTACTTTCCTATGTTTGGGGACAAATGAATTGAGGAGGAAAGAAAAGTGATTCCAAGAAAAATTAGGAGGAAAAGTGATTTCATCCATCCAAACAAGGAATTACTTTCCCACATGAAGTATTCACTTTCATTTCCAAATTTTTTGGCATTTTCAAACACTGGAAAGAAAAATCAATGGAAATTATAATTTTCCAAAGGAAAAAAAAACAGAAATTTTCATCCAGAGTAAAAAAATTTACCTAATTTATAAAAAAAATAAAAAGTTTAGTGTATTTGCATTGTGGGTAACGCAACGACAATATCCATGGCGCGCGGTAAATTTAGACGGAACGCGTCAGCGCCTATGGGGCGCGTGGAGCGCGTGGAGGGACACGCCAGCGCCAATGGCGCGCGTGGGCGCAGTTGACGCGCTGCAGAGAGGAGAGAGACACGTAGAGAGGAGAGAGAGGAGAGAGAGAGAACGGGACAGCGGGAGCGCCAAGTGAGTTGAGCACGTGGGAATGAGGGGAGGGGGGAGCGCCAACTTACTTGGCGCGTGAGTTGACCTGATGGGTCCATGTAATGACCTAAAGCTCTAGCTAGAGTTCCCATCAATGCTCATGAGCACCAAAAGATGTGCTTCCAGCACCACAGTTCCCATCAATGCTCATGAGCACCAAAAGATGTGCTTCCAGCACCACAATATTATGCACTTGGCTGCTGCAAGCTAGCAACACAATGCATTTCACCAAAAGGTCAACCCACGCGCCAAGTGAGTTGGCGCTCCCCTCCCCCCCCTACTCACTTGGCGCCCCCCTGTTCCGTTCTCTACAGTGCCCCCATCCGGTGCCGCGCGCGCCATTGGCGCTGGCGCTCCCCTCCACGCGCGCCATGGGCGCTGGCGTCTCCCTCCACGCGCGCCATGGACGCTGGCGCGTCCCTCCACGCGCGTCACCCGTCCCGTCCAAATCCACCGCGCGCCATGGGTATTGTCGTTTCGTTACCCACAATGCAAATATACTAAACTTCTTACTTTTTTTATAAATTAGGTAAATTTTTTTACTCTGCATGAAAATTTCTGGAAAAAAAATGTCACGGATTCCCTTCGATTCTGCGAACCAAACAAGGGCTATGAGGTCTCATTCATCGCAAAAAAAAATCCTCATTCAACAACAAAGTAATTAACACCCACCTACTCATGTGATGAGTGGTATGAACTTCTACAAACATGTTAGATGTTAGCCGCGGGTGTGACCGTGCGCGTGCCGCACGCCACATGTCACCCCCGCGTAAAAATTTTCATATGTACCACCCACGGGTCACCCCTGTGTCATAATTAAAATAAATTAAAAAATTCCCGTAATAAAGATTTTTTTTTTTTTAGAAAAACTTCCCTCCGCGTAAAAATTCTAGAATTCTATCTAATTTAAATTTTAACATACTTTAAACTATTTTAATATATTTAAACTAACTACATAATATTATTTAAATATATATCTAAACTTCTAAAAACGTATCTATAATAATTTATATTTCAACATTTTTAATATAATTTAAATTCTTAGATAATTATTCAATAATATCAGTAAAAAAGAAAATTTTACTTGCATCACACATGAACATAATTAGTTTATATATAGTGTGTTGATGTAAGAAGGGATATCTTTACTATCATAATAGGACTAGAAACAGATCAAAAAATGAACGTACAAGCTGCATGTATATCATCAATTATTAACATAAAAATATATAAAAATTAACTATCGCATGTATAATAAACCATAAAATATATTCAAAATTAAAATTATATTTAAACTAATTACGTACTATTTAATTAAACTCATATTCAAAATTCAACAAACATATTTATAACGAATTATAATTAAAATATATTCAAATTATATCTAAAATATTTTAATATAATTTAAATTTTTTTAATAACATCATAGTTTTTTAATATGTGCAACGCAAACGAACGCGATAGTGTATGTAGAGCAATTGTGGTAGCATTTTGAGAATTTTTGAGTGGCACCCCACTTTCTTTAGCCTTATTTAAGGTGCACCCCACCACTTAACATAAATGTATAACACCCCCGACTCCCGTTCAAGACTAACGGTTGACCGCTTTGTGGTGTAATTTCTGACCAAACTGTCCTCTTGTGTTCAGAGAAGTTTTGAGACAGTAAAACTTAGTTTTAAAATATCTAAAGTACCCTTTCTTCGTCCCTACATTAGTAAATCATGTTCTCTTCTCTTTTTATATGACGTGTGACCTAACCCCCAAAATCTCTCTTCCCTTTTTAAATCGAAGCTTCCCCAACTCTCATGGCCAACGCTGCAACCCAAGTAATATTAAATTGACTTAGTTTTTCCCCTTTAATATATGAAAGCTTTTGTTTTTGTGTTTTGTTTGTCTCAATTCGTGACATTTTTTCTTTTGATTAGGACAAATGTCAAATATGCTCGATGAACACCCACGTAGCAGTCGAGTGTTCGTTTTTGAGCTCACCATGCAAGATCGGAAGTTGCAGAGGGATTATGTATCTTTCGAAGTCCAATACTGAAGCAAATCCTGGCCGCAAATTTTTGAAGTGCCCCCTCTGCTCGGATATTCAATGGCTGGATGTGACTATTTTGGGTTCAAGCTCCGGAGTTTCATCTTCAACAACTCAAAGGAAAGGTTGTTTCACATGTGGTGACTTAGGTCATTAGAAAAAAAATTGTCCTTGGCAAGAAACCACTTGCCCTAATCCAAATTGTGGAGGAAGGAGAGTCATCTTAATGTCAAAGAAGAGTCACAGCAAGGGAAGGAGATTCTTGCAATGCCTGAAGTGCAACAATGCATTCCATGGTTGAATGAGGCTACGGCTAGTGACAGTAACTCTGAAATTCCTGTTCAAATTGTAGTGAACACAACTTTAGAAGAGTTGTGTAGAAAATTTGGAAAAAGTTTTGCTATGTAAAGTTAAAATCTGAAATGTTGTATTTGATCCACTATATGAATGTAACAATGTTTTGAACAAAAAATATTGATTGATTCACTATATGAAATCTTGTATTTTGCTATGTAAAGTTGAAATTCACAATAAGTTTCACAAGAAGCGCTTCGAGTTTACTGGAGTTTACTGCATTTTTGAACATACAGTTTTGAACAAAATGAGAGTTATATGAATGAGAACAAAATAAGCAAAATGAGAGTAATTTACTTCACAAAATGTTACATTACTGTGGAAGTTTACAAAGAATTACTCTCATACATTACTGAACAAAATGTATGGGCATCCCCACTGCAGAATACTAGCTCTGGAAGATTACATTTGTTTACTTCACTTCACAAAATGCAGATTACATTTGTTCACTTCACAAAATACAGATTACTGCAGATTACATTTGTTCACTTCACAAAAAGCCACACATATATAAATACAGATCACAAAATGATCACATTAGTTCACTTCATAAAATGATCACATTTGTTCACTTCACAAAAAGCTACACATATATAAGTTCACTTCCTAAAAAGTCACACATATATAAGTTCACTTCACAAAATGATCACATTAGTTCACTTCACAAAATGTTAACTGCCTTACTGCAGATTACATTAGTTTACTTCACTTCACAAAATGTCTACCGCACTTTACTGCTGCTACTATGATATTCACTTTAAGATGTTTACAAAATGGCCTAACATCTTCACTACTCTTTCATTGCTTGCTATTGCTGCACATTACTGCTACTGCTATTGACTCTCCATGAATTTGAGCCCCTTGGTGGTAGACATCCTATAATGTCGTGAGCCCTTCCAGGTACATTGACCAAATTATGTTGTATGAATTTTGCCACTGGAACTCCTTGTGGTGTAGAATCACCTGATTGTTGTGGTGCCTTCTTCCTTTGGTCTCTTGAAACCTTTGGCCTCTTATAAACAGTGTTGCTACTCCTTGTAATCTTTGCAGGTCTTGGTTCTTTTGGTAGTCTTGGTGCCCTTGGTTTCTTCTTGTTCCCTCCAACTGGCCTCCCTGCCACCCTCTAGCATTATGATCAGCTGGTAACTTGCACCTCCCATAAATCCTTTGCTTCTTGGCAGGTCTTGGTGCCTCATCTGCCTCATTCCTTCTAACACCCTTTGGTCTTCCAGGTTGCCTATTTCTAGCAGGTGGACCAACCTCATATGGTGGCTGCAACATGGAGAAGTGAAACACATAGGAAATAAAGAACTTGAAATTATGAGAGCAATATAATTTGGAGAAGTGAAATACATAGGGGACAACAGAACTTGAAAACAAAGAGAAGCACTACTACTAGAATTCTTTGACTTACTTGATCCCATAAGCTTTGTTGAGGCAATGGAACAATCTTTCCAGCATAAGCCTTCTTGTAGGTATTGGCATGATAGTAGTGACTTGTGAACCTGTAACAAGACAAATAAATATTAGTGTACACCACTCCTAGGATGTATAAGGTTTAACAGTAAAAAAAGATACTTATATTGACCATGTAGGCCTGTTAGGTAGCAAAGCAGCAACAACATGCACACAGGGGATCCCAGTTAAATCCCATACACAACAGTCACATTTTTTTCATTAATGTCAACAGTCCATCTGTTCTCAATAGAGAAGACACTAGTGACACAAAACAGCCCAACATCAGCACCATTGACCTGATACTTGCTGACTTGCTTTGACCTCTGCTCAATGATCTTTGTAGTCCTTGGAGTCAAGTCATACTCACCCCATGCTCTAGAAGTAATCTTCCTGTCATAAGTCAATTGCATGACCATCATATGAAACATCTCCACAATCATAGTGATTGGTTTACCTCTAATTTCTCCTATCCAATTGTTGAAGCTCTCAAAAAAATTATTGGTTATGTGCTCACACTTTGTTGTTTTTTCAAAGTATGCTCTACACCATCTGCTTATGTGCTCTTTCATCATGTACTGAAGACCATCTGGACATTGTTGAGCTATTGCTTCAATCCACTTAGCATTATCTACTTGTCTATAGGCTCTAGCTGCACCCCATGTAAGATGCTTCATCTGTAGGCTACCCTTGATGTGGGACTTGAAGTTCTTATAGAAATGTCTAAAGCAAAACATATGGGGATGCCCATAGAATTCTTTGTCAATAGCATTGTCTAGGCCTTTCTGCCTATCAGATATGAAAGAAATCTCTCATGGATGTTGTAGCAGCTTGTGTTTGATCATACTAAGAAAATGACCCCATGTAGCTTTACTTTCAGATGTGCAGAGGTAAATAGAAAGTGGGAACAACCCATTGTTGCCATCTAGAGCTGTTGCAGACAAACATACCCCCCCATACTTTCCTTTCAAATGACACCCATCTAAACCAACTAAAGGTCTACATCCATTTATGAATCCAATAAAGCTTGCATTATGCATAAATAACCAAACTCTGTTGTCCCAGGTACATTCCCACAATAAGCTACACTCCCAGGGTTGGTTATCAAAATCTGCTTTGCAATTTCAGGGGTTTTTCTATAACTCTCATCTTAACCCCCAAACAACATCTCCTTCACTCTGAATAATGCCTTGTATGCATTCCAATATGAGACATTTACTGTAAACTTGGCCCACATATGCTTCTGAATATCTTTTGCTTTCCATAAACTGTGGTGTGTCTTAATTGATGGAACTGGGGATTCCTAGGACCCTTACTTTGGTGTGCGTATTGATCGATAGAAAGTTAAACAAGTTTAATACGTGTTCTAACCCTTCATAGGCGGAAACTAGGGTTCACGACTTATATCTGCGGCGGAAAGAAGACAAGTAGTTCCTGGCAATCTAGAGCGGACGACCCCAAGATCTTCTGTACGTATTCTTTCCTCGAATTGGACGTCGTGTGGGCGACGATCTCTCAACCTTTTCTTCTCCTTGGCAGCCCTCTCTTTCTCTCCTTACGTGAATCACGAATTTAGAGAAAGCTTCAGATTTCTGATCAGTCATATAGCGGCCAGAGAATAGAGGATATATATAGGCTACGGCAGGAACCATGAGGAGAAATTAGGGTTAGGCCTCCTAACGGATCTGGATATCCCGTGTTCAGTCCGAACACACAATCCAGGCCCATTAACAATAGCTCGGTCCACTAATGAGCTATTGTTGCACTACCTCCCTAATCCTAAATTATGTTTGTGGACTCTTTTTATTATATGCACGTTTGGCTCCCCATGTTAAGATATCGAATGTCCGTCGATCAAATTAAGTTACTGACAACTATATTGATTCGACATCTTTTATCCTTAAGTAGTACCGCTCAACTTTCTTTGTCATATCGAATATAATCTACCTGCAAGGTTTACATGACAATCCTTATGAGCTACTTAAGGGTACATCATCAACCCGATGTATCGGGACATGGATTCCATTTATAATCAACAGTCCATCATACATACAATGTTATTACCCAATTCATAGAGGTTGTTGACCCATAATGAATCTCACTCTTTCATGAGTCAAAGTAATGCACACTGCATATACATGTCTGTTATTATATCCGTATTAAGAGCAAAAGTATCCATAATAACGGAGGTATTTGTTCTCTTATGTAGTCAGTACAAAGAGAACAACCTCAAGTGGTCATGTTCAATACACATAAAGTGTACTAGTGTAAACCTATAGTCAAGATAGACTAATACCAGATTACACTACAACCTTTCCAATAGATTGTCCAAGTCCATCTAGGTTGTGAACTATTTATATATTCCATAGGGAACTGATAATATGATCTTTTGTGTGACACCACACACCATATTATCTACAATATAGAATATTCGACATTTGTATTAACACTTGCAACAAATACAATATGCAAACATTTGCCCATATGATTCTTATTCAAAATTTAAGGAAATAAGGTTACTACAAAAGTGATGCTTTTAGTATATAACCCTAACAATCTCCCACTTATACTCAAAGCATTGCTTTTTCAGTATACTGTTACAAATCTCCCACTTATACTTAAAGCCATGCTACTACATATCTGAATCCCATTCCCTCAACATGACTATCAAAAGTCTTAGCTGGTAAGCTCTTTGTACATGGATCAGCTAGGTTGTCGGCTGATGCTATCTTGATCACAACAACTTTTTCTTTCTGTACGAAATCTCATATCAGGTGGTACTTGTGCAAAATATGTTTACCTGTCTTAGGGGCTCGTGGTTCCTTCGAGTTTGCAACTGCACCACTATTATCACAATAAAGTGTAATAGACTTAGGCAAACTAGGTACCACATCCAAGTCCAACAGAAAGTTTCTGAGCCAAACCGTTTCTTTGGCTGCCTCAGAGGCTGCCACATACTCGCTTCTATGGTAGAATCAGCAATACATTTTTGCTTGATACTCCTCCACACAATGGCTCCACCTCCCAAAGTAAACACATAACCTGAGGTAGATTTCCTGGAATCCCTATCTGACTGAAAATTTGAGTCTGTATACCCCAAGGGAACTAAACTATTTGCCTGGTAAACTAGCATATACTCTTTAGTCCTTTTCAGGTACTTCAAAATATGCTTTACGGCAGTCTAGTGCTCTTGTCCTGGGTTAGACTGATATCTGCTGACCATGCCTACGGCAAAGCAGATGTCTGGTCGCGTACATAGCATTGCATACATTAAGCTTCCTACTGCTGAAGCATAAGGAACTGCTTTCATGTTCTCTATCTCTTTAGGTGTCCTCGGACACTGCTCCTTTAATAGAGCAATTCCTTGTCTAAAAGGTAAGAAATATTTCTTAGAATTTTGCATACTAAAACGAGTTAGTACAGTATCGATATAGGGAGCTTGGGATAAGCCCAACATCCTTTTCTTGCGATCTCGTAGAAATTTGATCCCAAGGATGTGACCTACTTCTCCGAAGTCCTTCATATCAAACTGTTTAGATAACCATACCCTTACATCAGATAACACCTTCACATTGTTTCCAATGAGCAATATGTCATCCACATAAAGTACTACGAATACCACCACGTTTCCGTCACACTTTTTGTATACACATTATTCATCCTGACATTGATCAAATCCAAAGGATTTTATCACCTGATCAAAACATATGTTCCAAGATCTGGAAGCTTGCTTAAGTCTATAAATGGACTTCTTGAGCTTATAAACAAGATGTTCTTGGCCCTTTTCAATGAACCCGTCTGGTTGCTTCATATAGATGTCTTCCTCAAGACTTCCATTAAGGAAAGCTGTTTTGACATCCATTTGCCAAATCTCATAATCGAGATGAGCTACAATAGACAAAAGAATTCGGATAGACTTAAGCATGGCTACTGGAGAAAAGGTTTCCTCATAATCGATACCCTCTCTTTGTGTAAAACCTTTTGCAACAAGCCGAGCTTTAAAGGTTTCAACCTTACCGTCTGATCCTCTTTTTCTCTTATAGACCCACTTACATCCAATGGCTTTTACACCAACGGGTGGTTCTACAAGCTCCCAAACCTGATTGGAATCTATAGATTCTATTTCAGATATCATTGCTTTTTGCCAAGACTCTACATCTTTATCTTGGAGTGCTTCATTGTAGGTACAGGGATCAAAATCTCGTTCCTCAGGGATGAAGTCTGACGACTCTTCCAAGAATATATATCTATCAGGTTGTATCACAACCCTCCCACTACGACGGGGCACTATCGGTTGTGGTATAACATTTGTGACACGTTATGCAGTTAATTATGGTTCATCCTCTTGTACTGTTGGTACTGAAGTACTTGGTGTCTCACCTCTTAGTTCTTCTAGAACAAATCTACTTGTGGATTTATGGTTCATCACATAGTCTTCCTCTAAGAATCGGGCATTGGTGCTAACAACTTCTGATCCTTAGAACTATAAAATAAACCGCCTTTCGTTCCTCTTAGATAGCCTAAAAACAAGCATACTTCTGTACGAGATTCCAACTTATCTGCTTTCTCATTCAGCACATGTGCTGGACTACCCCAAATTCGAATATGTTTCAGACTAGGCTTACGCCTAATCCACTGCTCTGTAGGAGTAAGAGGTACTGACTTAGAAGGAACCAGGTTCAAAATATAAGCTGTAGTCTCTAAGGCATATCCCCAAAACGAATCTGGTAAATTCGAATAACTCATCATTGATCTAACTATCTCCATAAGAGTTATATTCCTTCTTTCGGCTACACCATTCTGCTGGGGCGTTCCAGGTGTAGTCAATTGGGATGTAATCACAGCCTCTGATAAATAATCCTTAAACTCTCCAAAGAGGTACTCGCTACGTACCACGATCTGATCGTAATGACTTGATATATTTTCTATGACGTTTCTCTGTTTCAGCCTCGTACTTTTTGAATTTCTCAAAGTACTCAGACTTACGGCGCATCAAATAAATGTATCCATACCTTGAATAATCGTTAATAAATATGAAAAAATATTCAAAGCCACCTCTAGCTTGGATAGTCATGGGTCCACACAAATCAGAATGAACCAATTCCAACACATCTTTGGCCCTATACCCCTTTGCCGTAAAAGGCCTTTTGGTCATTTTACCTTCCAAGCAGGATTCACAGACTGGTAGTGCCTCCACTTTCAATGAACTCAAAGGTCCATTTTCAACCAGTCTTTGAATCCTTCTTAGGTTAATATGCCCCAATCTCAAGTGCCAAAGATATGTTTGGTTCATACAAGAAGGTTCCTTTCTCTTATTTAAGTTAGATGACATATTATTCATTTCCATAAGTTGCATTGTGGGCGAAACAGGATTAATGACATACAGATTATCAACTAATACACCAGAACAGATAAAATTTTTATTCTTTCTGATAACAATATTGTTATTAAAATAAATAGAATATCCATCCTTAACTAACATAGAAATAGAAATTAAATTCCTTCTAAGTGAAGGTGCATAAAGACAATCTCTCAATGCCAAAGACTTATTTCTACCAAAAGATAAAGTAACATCTCCTAATGCAATGACCGCTACTTTTGTAGCGTCATCCATGAACAAGCATATCTCTCCATCACTGAGCCGCCTGGTTTCCTGGAACCCCTACAATGTATTGTAGACATGATTAGTTGCTCATGTATCTACACACCAGGTGCCGGTAGATAACATCGCTAAACATGTTTCAACTACTAGTAAATTAGATATACCTTCTTTGTTTCCTTATTTGAGAAGTGGACAGTCAGTCTTCCAATGTCCTGACCCTTTACACTTGAAACATTTGCCTTTCGACTTTTTCATAGCGCCTTGAGGTCCCATGCCCTTCTTCGCTGAGTTTGCCTGTTTCTGAATGTTATTCTTCTTCTTATCGCCTTTTGGCTTAGAAGTAGAAGCCTTTTCAGAAACAAAAATGTGACCACTCTGCCTAAAGAGAGATTCAGCATCCTGTAGCTCTTTTGCAAGTTCTGTCAAACTATACAACCTTTTGTCCATATTGTAATTAAGGCAGAAATTGTCAAAACTTTTAGGCAGAGTCCCGAGAATGATATTGACCTGGGATTCCCCATTGATTTCAGCTCCAAGGATTTCCATCTCATTCAGATGACCCATCATCTTGAGAACATTACCCCTTACTGGTGTACCTTCAGCCATTTTTGTATTCATCAAACACTTCATAGCAAACTGCCTAGCTGCTTTACTCTGATGTCCGAAGAGTTTCGTGAGGTTATACATTATGCCATAAGCTGTGGCCATGGCCATGGCCTGATGCTGATGTTGCAGTACATTTGACATAGATGCCATAATGTAACACCGTGCCATCTCATCTGCCTTTTTCTACTTCTTATAAGCCTCTTTGACCTCTTCATCAGAGTTAGCATCAGGCTTAGGCGGGCATTTCTCAATAAGTAGATATTTGTACTCCTCAGCAGTCAAGACAATGTCCAGATTACGTTTTCAGTCAATATAATTAGGTCCAGTAAGTTTATTTTCTTTAAGAATCACCATAAGTGGACTGAAAGAACCCATTTTTGAAGTCCTGAGAATCACATAAATAAAAATTATGTAGGGCAAAAACTTTTTGAATTAATTAAATATTGATTCCCTCAAAACAATAATAAAAAATTTACCAACACCTTGAACATCATGAATTTAGCATGCCACGATAGTGTGGACGTATACAAATTCAACTTTGTTCAAGTAGGTACTACCTATTAACTTTACTATCATGTCAACATAACTTTATGACAAATAAAACTAATATGTTGGTTTTGCTCTGGTCATACAAATAATAGCAGTGACTCCGATGGGGAGGATACCATTACTTCATACTAAGTCCATTACCTTGTAATGAGTTCCTTCAGAGGGAGAAGTGAACACATACGAGGTAAATTTTTACAATTATTCCTAAGAAAGTTTGTACTGGTGATCCATAATTATACTCATCCGATATGGAGTAAGGCACTAAAGCCAACCCGCAAGTATAATTACATCACCTTCAAACCAGTAATGGAGACCATAAGATTTATACTAAATAAATATCCTCTTCCACTTAGTTATTTAACAATAAAGGTTTTTTTACTAGTTGATATTATGTCCATGTTGTCCATTATTAATGTAGGCTTAGTTTTTTTTAAAAAAACATCCACACAATAATAAACATGCATAATCAGAAAAAGCAAAATGACAACAAATAAGAGAAAAATATTCAACTATTATGGTCATCTTTTTTGCTACGTCCTCAACTATCCGAATCGAAAATCTGGCACTGCGCAGATCTATTCGGGGTTCTTTTTAAGGTTTTGACTGTCGATTCCTTCATCAAAAATCATCTGTCTGCCTCTAGACTTCTTAAAACCAGCATCTCGTCCGGCGTCAGAAACAGCCACCACCGCCATCACGATTGATCAAAAATAATTAAGATTACATCAATCCTATGCCTCCCAAAGGAGTTCACACATAATCTAGATTGAAAAATAAAATTATAAGCACGATCAACCCTCGTGATTTTAATTACATCCACAATAACAACAACATCCACGACATGTCCGTGGTTTAAAATAATCACAAAACAAAACATGCATTGGACCATAATAGTTGGATCTAAGATGCCTGCAAAACCGAATTAGAACAGATCTATATCTACCGACTATTATACAACACAAGTTTTATTGGACAACATGGACGTATCAATCAATATGCAGATCCAAAGTGGCTCTGATACCAATTGATGGATCTGGGGATTCCCAGGTCCCTTACTTTGGTGTGCGTATTGATCCATAGAAAGTTAAACAGATTTTATACGTGTTCTAACCCTTCACAGACGAAAACTAGGGTTCAGGAATTATACCTGCGGCAGAAAGAAGACAAGTAGTTCCTGACAATCTCGAGCGGATGACCCCAAGATCTTCTGCACGTATTCCTTCCCCGAGTTAGACGTCGTGTGGGCGACGATCTTCCAACCTTTTCTTCTTCTTGGCAACCCTCTCTTTCTCTCCTTACGTGAATCACAAATTTAGATAAAGCTTCAGATTTTTGATCAGTCATATGGCGGCCAGAGAATAGAGGATATATATAGGCTACAGCAGGGACCATGAGAAGAAATTAGGGTTAGGCCTCTTAACGGATCTGGATATCCCATGTTCAGTCCGAACACACAATCCAGGCCCATTAACAATAGCTCGGTCCACTAATGAGCTATTATTGCACTACCTCCCTAATCCCAAATTATGTTTGTGGGCTCCTTTTATTATATGCTCGTTTGGCTTTCCATGTTAGGATATCGAATATCCGTCGATCAAATTAAGTTACTGACAACTATATTGATTCGACATCTTTTATCCTTAAGTAGTACCACTCAACTTTATTTGTCATGTCGGATATAATCCACCTGCAGGGTTTACATGACAATCCTTATGAGCTCCTTAAGGGAACATCATCAACCCGATGTATCAGGACATGGATTCCATTTATAATCAACAGTCCATCATACATACAATATTATTACCCAATTCATAGAGGTTGTTGACCCATAATGAATCTCACTCTTTTATGAGTCAAAGTAATGCACATTGCATATATATGTCTGTTATTATATCCGGATTAAGAGCACAAGCATCCATAATAACAGAGGTGTTTTTTCTCTTATGTAGTCAGTAAAAAGAGAATAACCTCAAGTGGTCCTGTTCAATACACACAAAGTGTACTAGTGTAAACCTATAGTTAAGATAGACTAATACCAGATTATACTACAACCTTTCCAATAGATTGTCCAAGTCCACCTAGGTTGTAAATTATTTATATATTTCATAGAAAACTGATAATATGATCTTCTGTGTGACACAACACACCATATTATCTACAATATAAAATATCAGACATTTGCATTAACACTTACAACAAATACAATATGCAAACATTTGCCCATATGATTCTCATTCAAAATTTAAGAAAATAAGGTTACTACAAAATTAATGCTTTTAGTATATAACCCTAACATTAATGTCCTCTTCCAACACTTCAGATATGAATTTGCTATTAGCCATTTTGTTCTGCAGCTTTGAGGTGTGCTTGCAAGTGTGTTCTTCATTAAGTTGTCTAAGTATACAAGTTGTCTTATCTGGTGAGATCCTGACCCTGTACATCCATGGACAAGTCTCTTCTTGACACACACCCTATATCCTCTTCCCTTCATTCTTAACATATTTAATTTCAAACCTCTTCTTTATAGCATATGTCCTTTAAAATCTTCTGCACTCAGTAGGATTCATCCATTGCTGGCCTAGGGAGAGATCATTCACCTCAGAAACTCTGTATGCCTCCTCACCCATCTCCGCATAAGTGTACAAATTATCAAGTTCACTCCCAGCTTGTTTAGAATCAATTGAGTCACAGCTATGATATTCTTCTTCATCATCAAGTTCATCAATTGCAACTGTTCTTCTTCTTTGCATCTCTTCCCTCTGGAACACAGTTTTTTCTCCCCATTTTTCCACATCTGCTTCTGGAATGTAAACATTTTTTGACATTATTTCATCATCACTACTTGATGGTACATGATCCTCTTCATCATCTATTTTTTTCTTCTTCAACCTCTACTCCTTTCTCACCCTGTGTGCCAAATTCTTTCTCACCCTGTAGTTCATCTCCATAAATTTGTGTCTCTGCCTGTGTGCCATATTCTTTCTCACCCTCTGTCTGTGCAGGAGCTACTTGGTCAGACCCTCCAGCAGTAAAGACCCTTGATGACATTTGATCCAACTGCTCCTCAGGAAGGTCCACATCAATGTCACTAGATAGTGGATCCAACTGCTCCTCATGAAGACCCTTGACATGTTTTCTAACTGGTTTGTGGGCTACTTTCTTAATCATTCCATTTTTTTAGGTGTTAGTAACTCAGTAGATTGTTGCTCTTGACTTGCAGAGTTGCCAAATTCTTCAAAGAATATGTGTATCTCTCCTTTCTTGTCAGGCGGTTGTTTACTAAACATGTCCAACTACCCATTATCGGTGATGAGATCCACTTTTTTTTCATTCTTTAAGTCATCAATCCAGTATTACTTATAAACTCCCTCCAAATGGTTACTTTCAACTGTATAAGGTAAATCCAACAGACTTATAAAGTCTGGGTCCACTTCAACAGCAACTGAACTACCCTTAAAATGGATCCTAAGCATGTACTTCCTGTATAACATTACAAATACCCTTAAAATAGCCTACAATAGCATATAATGGCAACTGAACTACCTTTAAAATAGCCTACAATAGCATACAATACAAATACACATAATAATAGCATATAATAGCAAATGAATGAACCCTAATTTCACATATAACAATACAAATACACATACATTAGCATATATAGCATACAAATACACATATAACATCCTAGTATGAATTCAATTTAGACCACAATATTTGAACCCTAATTTCATGCCAATATATATGCCTATAGTCTTATATCTGAACCCTAATTTCAGATATTGAACCATAATTTTAGTTCTAAATCCTAATTTCAGAACAAAGCTCGTGCCCTAATTTCATATATTGAACCTAATTTCATATATCTGAACCCTAATTCCAGTGTACAATTTTAGGAAAAACCCTAAAAAATGAAACATAAAAATGATTAAATTCATACATTAAAAGCAAACCAAATAATTACAGTGTACAATTTTAGGGAAAACCCTAAAAAAGATATCTTTCGTACATTAAAGGAAAACCAAAAAGTTCCAGTGAACAACTTTAGGAAAAAACCCTAAAAACAAAATCTAAAACGATTATTTTTATACATTTTAGGGAAAACAAATAATTTCTTACCTAGATGTTTGGTTCACCATGGAATTTTGAGGTTCCTTCGACTTATATAAATCTGAGCGAAAGGAAAAAGATCGATACTTGAGCGTGGATCAAAAATTGGTACGCAAAAGAGAGAGAAAAGAGAGAAGAGAGAAGAGAGAGGGCGGTTTCGTACCTCTAATTTCTCCTAGGCCGCCGGAGTACGGTGAGGCTGAAAATTTAACGAGAGAGAAGAGGGAGTGGAAGAGAGAGGGCGGTTTGAATTCTGTAGGGAAGAGGGGGTCGTTTAGAGAAGAAAGGGTAGTTTAGGGCTTTCCAATGTTAAGTTCACTACTCTCAACACGTGAGGGGCAGTTTGGTCAGAAATTATACCTTAAAACGGTCAACTGTTAATTTTGGACGGATTCTATGTAATGTGGGAGGTATTTTACATTTATGTAAATTTGTGGAGTGCACCTTAAATAAGGCTAAAGAAAGTGGGGTGCCACTCAAAAATTCTCTAGCATTTTTCAATTGCTTTCGAGACATCTTGTCACAAAAAAATTTAATATTAAAAAATGTTTAATTTAAATTTATGCAGTATAGCACGTTGTTGTTTAATAAATATATTTTAACTTTGATTTATGTTGCAAAATTTTGAATGTAATTGCATACAATTTAGTTTCTTAATTGCTCCAGAAACTAATATTTTATAAAAATCCAACAACAACGGTAAAAAAAGAAAAATGAAACAAATCGAAAGTACGTTCTCTGTCTTCCAAAATGATCTTAACTTTTTATATAAAAATAACAACAACGGAAAAGAAAGAAAAAAATGCAACTAATTGAGAGTAGATTCCATACGGCTTGCACCGGATCAAAAATTCCGACCAGTTCTTGTCCCAAGAGTAGTAGAATCAAACAAAATTCTTGTCCCAAGACTAGTAGAATTAAACACAAGACTAAACGGTCGATCGTTGTAGCGTTACCTTGTCTGGATGGCAGAAGATCAGTGAATCGAACCACAAGAACGTATTATTTTTTCCATTTATTTTGTGGGAGTTGGAAGACAGTGGGCCCAACATGTATGCAATGGAGCGTGTACAAAGTCCTGTGCATATTGCCGGACATGTGGAAAAAAAGGTTATCCCAAAGGGTCTGCTTGGATTGAAGGAAAAAAAAAAGCAGAGTATAGGTGGGATTAAATGTTAGTCCCGGGGCTTGATCAAAGATGGTAAAACAGATGCAACAGAGATCTACGATGATACAAAAAAACTAAATAGCCAGATTACAATATGAAGGAGGGAAATAGAGAAGAGAAGATCTCTCGTTCTTCCTTCCAAACGTGTTGCAATTGGGACAGAACGAGTTACAATAATCTAGAAAAAGATGAGATGAAGAAAAGTTGCTGGGGTGTCAATACACCGTTGCTCAAAGCAAGATTTACCCCACACGAATTGCTTCCAGGAACCAACAAGTTGAAGAACTTATGGAACGCTCAAAGTTACCTCTGTTCTGACTCCTCGGATGGACTTGCAATGGCGGCAGCAGCACCCTCTCTCTCTCTCTCTCTCTGACTTATAAAATTCGTCGTATCCACAAAGGAGGCCAGAAGAGAGTATAAATAGAGAGAGGGTCGAAACCCTAGCCGCCTCTTCAGTTATGAAAAGATTGAATCAAATCCCAAAAATATAGCAACGAGATTAATTCAAATCCTACAAAGATAGCAACAAAATTAATTTAAATCCCACAAAAAGTGGATCTGAATTAATCGCATTGAATCAGTCTTTCTATAACTGACTTGTAGTCTGTACAAACAGCGGAGCCCTCCATACGGCAGCAGCAACAGCAGCCTGGCCGCATGAGCCTCATGGCCGCATGGACCGCATGAGCCGCATGGGCCACATGGACCACATGAGCCGCATGAGCCGCATGGACCGTATGGACCGTATGAGCCGTATGGACCGCATGGCCGCATGGCCGCATGATTCGCATGAGCCGCATGGGTCGCATGGGTCGCATGGGCCGCATGAGTCGCATAAGACCGCATGGCCGCATATGAGCCGCATGACTGCTGACGTGCTAAGTGCAAAGTGCGCCAATAAAATGCCATATTACGCCTCATGAGCCCATGAGCCCGAGTTCGAGTCCGAGTCGCTAAGCCCCTTTGGGGCTTAGCTCCAAATGGAATTAATCCAAGAGAATGACAAAAGCATTAATGCTTAATCCTTGGAGCCTTATTATTACCTCCTAGTAAAATCACCCACATGGTTCCCTCCTTAAGGTCACCACCCCATGTGCATCTCTCAACAACACAACCAAGTATATATGTTGAGATAACTCATGGTGCATTTCTGATGTGGGACTAAAATTTTACAAGGCATGTTGAGAGCAAGCTCTCTCCATGTAAAGAAAGCACCAACAATCCCCCACATATCACAACATATATATGTGTCCAGGGTAGAGCGTTCCCCACAGTAACTGTCTATTTTATATTAGGATAGATGTCGCTGACGACTTGAATCTTCCCGCATGGGTTAAATAACAATGTGATACAAGAATGGACTACGCCTTGAATTCTGCACCACAATTGTAATTCTTTCCACTCATAAAGTACAGTTACGTGTGCTTCTGGCTGCACATTAAAGGCCCTGTGCCAGCCTCGTTTCAGTGTATAATTTTGGGCGTCTAAAAGTTTACCCTCAAGAGACGGCCTGATATCTCTTTCCATACACTATAGGTGAGTTCTTTATTAAAAAGACATGGCATGAAGCCTTGCGCTTCCTTGCGGTGCTACGCCGCTATGACATGGCCTGAAGCCGAGGCATTACCCCTACCTGGGAACCTCATCGTAGTGTCATACTACTGTAGCATGAGGTCTCAGCCTCTTTGTAGTGCCAATCTACTCAGCATGAAGCCTAAGACTTCCTTGCGGTGTTACGCCGCAACGACATGGCTTGCTAGGCCGAGGCTTTACCTCTACCTGGGTGCCTCATTGTGGTGTCGTGCCACTGAAACATGGGGCCATCCTCCCCTTTGTAGTACTGTCTACAACTCTTTAATTACGTCATACAGCATTAGGCTACCTGCCTATTTGCGGTGCTACGTCGCTATGACTTGGCTTGCAAAGCCGAGGCATTACCCCAGACCTGAGAACCTCATGGTAGAGTCACCCCACTGTAGCATGGAGTTTCACTCCTTGTAGTGATGCTCTACCGTGCTTCCTGTAAAGCACACCAGGCATTCACTCTGCCTGAGAACTCATTAAGGCGTTTAAGCCATCCTTCCACAGGATCTATTTTTTTCGCAGAAAATACATAGTAGACAACAGTGGTTATGGGTCCGTATCCCTTCCATATTCCAGAAAATAAGTACCCACTGTTACCTGATAGTTTCCCAGTCAGTGATCCTCCTTTGAACCAAAAGTTAGATGCCTAGTAGATTTCTCTTTGAACTAATAGCATAAAACTTTATGGTAGGATTATAAAGACACACTATCAGAATGCCTTCAAGCCCATTTTACAAGCTGTGTCATCGACCAACTGGCGCTTGAGGCCCTTTGTGAACGGATCTGCCAGGTTCTCCTGACTCCGAACATCAATCACTGCAATTACACCTCTTTTGATAAGATCGTGTACTGTCCTGTGCTTCAACCGCACAGCCCTCTTCTTTCCGTTGAAGAGGTCATTTGATGCCACCGCCGCAGTTGCCTGGTTGTCACAGTATATCAGTATCGCCAGTATCTGAGCCCCAACCACTAGAAGATCATACATGAGCTCTCGAAGCCATTCTGCTTCATCTGCTGCAGTTTCAAGTGCATAGAATTCAGATTCCATGGAGGAACGAGAGAGTATAGTCTGCTTCTTCGACTTCCACGATATAGCAGCTCCATCCAAGAAAAAGACATATCCACCTGTGGATCTCTCACTTTCCACCTCTGAACACCAGCTAGCATCACTGAAGCCTTCCACTACTGTCGGATACCCATTGTAGTGCAGTGCATATGTCTGAGTCTTCTTGAGATATCTCATCACCCGCTTCACAGCTTTCCAGTGCTCAATCCCTGGGTTGCTAGTGAACCGACTCAGCATTCCCACGACGAAAGCTATGTCAGGCCTTGTGGCAGTGGTTGCGTACATCAAACTTTCGATAACGCTAGAATACTCCAGCTGCCTGACGCTTTCCTTCGAGTTTGGCTTCAGCTTCTGATCACCCCTGTAAGTCGTATCGATCCCTGGAAGATCCTTATACCCATAGCGTGTGAGCATCTTCTCAATGTAGTGAGATTGTGACAGTGCTACTCCAGTGTCTGTCCGGATGATCTTTATGCCCAAGATGACATCTGCATCCCCCAAGTCCTTCATACTGAACTTGGTTGAGAGAAACTTCTTTGTCTCCATGACACAACCTATATCCGTCCCTAGGATTAGCATGTCGTCCACGTACAGAAAAACGATAACTCCTCTTCCATCAGCGAACTTTGTGTAAACGTATTTGTCCGTCTCGCTGACTCTGTAGCCGTTTGACCTAATAACTTTGTCAAACTTCTCATGCCACATCTTGGGAGCTTGCTTCAAACCATACAATGATTTCACCAACTTGCAGACTTTGTCTTCAAGACCTTTGACGACAAATCCATCTGGCTGTTGCATGTAAATTTCTTCGGTCAGCTCTCCGTTGAGGAATGCTGTATTTACATCCATCTGATGTATTACCAACTTATGTATAGCTGCTAGAGCGATTAACATCCTGATGGTGGTCATCCGAGCTACTGGAGCGTACGTGTCAAAGTAGTCTATTCCCTGTTTCTGAGAAAATCCCTTGGCTACCAGCCTGGCCTTGAACTTGTCAATAGTTCCATCTGCCTTCATCTTCTTCTTGACGATCCATTTACATCCGATGGGCTTTTCTCTTTCAGGTAGATCTAACAACACCCATGTGTTATTGGAGGTGATAGAGTCAAACTCGTCATTCACTGCCTCCTTCCAGAAGATATCATCTCTGGTCTTCATTGCCTCATTATAGGTAAGCGGATCTGCTTCCACATGATAGGTGACAAAGTCATCTCCAAAGTCTTTCGGTCTCCTCGCTCGCTTAGCTGACGGCTCTGCGAGTTCTGGTACAAGAGTTGTTTCATCAACAACAGCTTCTTCTTGGACTACTGGCCCATATGAGATTTCAGTCTCATTTGTACCTACATCATTTTTCGGAATGTCCGAAAGAACAATGTTTTTGTCTTTTGCAAACTTATCTTCAAAGTATTCAGCATCGCGAGATTCGATGGTATGATTTGACTCAATATCAAGAAATCTCCTAGCATCACTCTTCTCGGCATACCCTAAGAAGATCGCCTTCGTAGTCCTTTTCCCCAGCTTCTGAATCTTCAGATCTGGAAGCTTCACATACGCCAGACACCCCCACACTCGAATGACATTCAAGTTTGGTCTGACTTTGAACCAGAGTTCATGAGGAGTTACGTCCGAAGTTGCATACGACACTCTATTTAGAATAAAAGTGGCCGTCAATACAGCTTCTCCCCAGTAGCATTTAGGAAGACCCGCGGTTAGCAGCATTGAGTTCATCATTTCTGTCAACGTTCTATTCTTCCTCTCCGCTACTCCGTTAGATTGAGGAGAATACGGAGCAGTAGTCTCGTTTATGATTCCATGTTCTTTGCAGAAAAATGTGAATTCATGAGACCGATACTCTCCGCCTCGATCACTTCTTAGCCTCTTGAGTTGTTGTCCAGTTTGTCGTTCAGCCTCGGCCCTGAACTCCTTGAACTTCTTGAACGCTTCGTCTTTAGACTTGAGCAAGTAGACGAACGCGTATTTTGAGAAGTCATTGATGAAGGTTATGAAATACTTCATCCTGGCTTCTGTAGAGAATTGCTTGAAGTCACAGATATCAGAGTGCACCAACTCCAGAAGATCTGTGCTTCGATTGACCCGATGAAAGGATTTCCTTGTGATCTTTGTCTGAGCACATACTTCACACTTCTCTACCTTACCCCCACATTTGGAGATAAGTCCTAGACTGGACATTTTGTTAATTCTTTTACTATGAACATGTCCTAGTCTATTATGCCACAACTCAAGAGAATAATCAGAAAATACAACTGCATTAATGTCATCAAACTGGTTGACAAGCTGAATTTTAAACATTCCTTCGGTTTGATAAGCCTTCCCGAAGTATGTTCCCTTCTTGGACATTACCATCTGACCAGCATTGATGGCCATCCTCAAGCCTGCGTTGCAGAACAGGCTCCCAGAGATCAGGTTCTTGGCAATCACCGGAACATGCTTCACACCTTGAAGCGTCATAGTGTTCCCAGAAGTGAGTTTCAGCTCCACAGTCCCGATCCCCAGAACTTCAGCTTGGGCCTGGTTCGCCATGACAACCTTCTCAGATATCGGCTGGTACGTGACGAACCATTCTTTGCCAGAACAGACATGGCAAGTCGCACCAGTGTCTATCCACCAGTCAGAGTCAATCCCCACAGTTGTGACCTGTACGATCATAGCAACAATGTTAGAAACCAATAAAATCTTACTAGGCTCACCTTTCTCTGATTGTTTAGGCTTGGATCTGCATTCACTCTTATAGTGGCCTTTCTTGCCATAATTGTAACAAGTCACGTGGGACTTAGTCTTCTGTTGCTTGAATGAAGGACCCTTCACTTTTAGATTAGTAAAGTCCTTCTTCTTGGGATGAGAAGCCACCTGCTTCCCCTTGGGATCTCTCGTCTGCACTAGATTGGCTTTAGCCAACTGTTTGGACAGAGTGTCCACCTTCTGTTGGGAACACATCTCGTCCTCAACATGGATCTCTTGAAGTAGATCTCCCAAGCTAATGTCTAGCTTTTTTCTGAGCATCCTTGCATAGAAGGTACTCCATCCAGAAGGAAGTTTTGAGACGATCCCTCCAACGACAAACTTGTCGGGAAGGGGCATCTCTTCGTCTTCCAGTTTCTGACGTAGCTTCAGAAATTCCTTTACCTGTGGCAACATGGACTTCTCGTCCTCAGAGAGCAATTTGTGATTTTTTTTCAACCACAAACATCTTGCTCCTGTTCCTGTCTTCTTCATACAGTTTTTTCCACAGACTCTCATATGTCTCTGGCAAGTTCCTTCTTCGAGTAGGATTCTGCCAGGGAATCCTCTATAGCATTCAGGATGA
>JANAVB010039210.1:0-2500 GCA_029216955.1 Iris pallida | reverse complement strand
ATTATAGAAAGTATTTGTAACCTATTAGAGCCTACATAAAATACCTTGGCTCAAATAGTCCCAAATAAACCTATAGTAAAATCTTAAAAGTCAATAAAAATATTAAACCTTAATAATAAATATCTAAAATCTCTAAAATTATAATAGTTATAAAATAATTAACAATTCTTATATAAAATATAAGGGCCAAATGATCATAATATGATCATAGCTCTCTTATGGTCTTTGGTACAAATCCTAATGACCATAAAATTTAATCATAAAAAAAATTGGAAAGTGGGCTTACAAATCTACATACCTTAGAAAAATTTCGTCCTCGAATTTCAAAGGATACGACTAGGCATGACTAAAAATATTATCCATAATTATAGTCAAGAGGGTTAGTCAAAATCTAGGCTTGTTAAGGATAGAATCGAAATATGATAGAAGAGAAACTACCAATTGTTGAGAAGGTGGTAACAAAAAGTAACATAAAATCAATTTAGAAAAATTAATAGTCGTATGCCCATAAAGATAGATTCGCTATGATATTTGAAATCATAAGTATATCCGATATCATTTAACCCGAGAATCCATGCCTCGCCAATGTACATCTGGCTGCCGTGAACCCTTGGTTTCATGACTCAAGATAATATGGTATCGAACACTCTACCAAGACTACCCAATATTGACATAATAAATCAAAAGATAAATAATATTACTAGGATGTAGTTTTAGTAATATTTGACAACCTACACATATTTAAAATTACTTCAACTTAGGGGTTATGCCACGCCAGTGCGCCGCTGACTGCAGTGAACCCGCAGTCTCTGTAATTCAAATAAATGGGGACAGTGCGCTTCTGACTTACCATTGTAAGTCATTGATAATTATTTCAACTATATCTATAAGAATTTTAAAAGATTTTTTATAAATTCAAACAAGTCGTAATGATAAGAAAATGTAAGTATTTCTCTTTGAATAAATATCAGTTTGAAAGAAAACGATCACAAAATGAAAGAAGACGACTTAAATTAATATCTAGATAATTGGACCAAAAGGAAATTGAAATAAAATGATCGCAAAATAGTTTTGAAAATAAAACGAGGTTTAGAAGGCAGGAATAAAATGGCACAAATGATCAAAATTAGGAATTGAATTCTACGAAGGCCTAACTTCCAAACGTATTTCTATCTACCCACCTTGGATCATACCCTCGTATTAAATATAACAGTATCACATGGCCTATGTAGCAACCTTATTTACCCAATAATAGAATTAATAAGGGACTCCTAGTCTGGTTATTCTCATAAGATCAATCAATCCAATTGTGAATGAGCATTTCCTAGTCGCAGCTTGCAGTAGTACAACTAACACTTAAGCACTACCACAAGTTCACAATCTTTTGCGAAATTTGACCTGCATGGGCCACCAAAAAACTTTTCACGACCCGCACCCCGTTTTTTCGATACGAGACGTTAGTCCAAGACCAGCCTACGCCGTAGTGTCGACGGTATACGCTGTCTAGGCCACAATAAACAAAATGCTCATAAATACTAACAGTTCATTCACAACACTAAATCAACTTTACAAAATTTAGAAGTTTTACATTTGAAGAAGAATATAAGCTTTACAATTATAAAAAACTACCACGCATCTAACTAGTCTTCTATGTTTGGCCTTCGAGTCTCTATCTCTCCTCGTATGGTCCATAGTGCAAAAGTAGACATGTCATCCTCACCTTACCAATGATCCAGTCAGGAAAGGAGCAAGTACAACCATATTACAATTAATGTTGTTAGTCCAAAATAGTTAGAACAACGAGAAAACCTGATGGCAAAGAGTATATAAGAACTAGCAAGAGATGAACTAGCGGAATATAACTACCAAGGTATAACTATGAGATATGAACTGGCAAAATATAAACTAGCAAGATGTGAACTAACAAGATATGAACTAACAAGAATGGACTAGATAAAGGAAAATAGGAACAACTATGTGTGTGGAAATAACTTTTATATTTAACGGCTGTGGCTAATACGGCATATCATACGATGGCTATCCACAATAATAGTCTACTCATACGTGGGGTGTATAACTTAGCTATCCCAATCAAAATATTTGGTTTGTTCACGTATTTACCAAGTATTTTCCCTTCCACTCTCTAACAATCAATAATGGTCAATGATACACTAAGAAGGATACAATAACTAAGGTGTCACAATCGTGTTCAACGAAATATCAAGCATGTCTCAATGGATATCAAACAAGAAAACGATAGAAAAAATATTATAATGAACTAAAACAATGCAATCTGTACTTGCCTGAATTCTTGCACAAACATAGTCCAAGTCGAGATGAGGGGATTGTCGATCTAGAAGCTCAACCTATAATATACATCGTACCACGACCATGCACGAAAATCTAAGTCAATTCTATGGTTCTAGTTCTAAATTCATGGAAAAAGTGGCTAATGGGTAAACTAATATAATAATAGTTAATTCTGAAATAAATTACATAA
>JANAVB010039209.1:0-23134 GCA_029216955.1 Iris pallida | reverse complement strand
ACCCGTAACTAATGTTTAGAAAATGATTGCCAATTCCTAAAATATATACAAAATATTGTATTTACCAAACATGTCTACAAGGCCGTATTTGGTCCCACATGCCTACATGTGCTTGGATTTGGTTCGGCCCAGTTTCGGACTAACTTGGTTCAACCGGGTTCCCGCAAAATCAATAATTCTAATAATAATTAATAAAACTTATTTATAATGGTCATGCTACAACTTGGCCTGATTTTTCTAGTTAGGACACTCCTATGGCTCGGCACTCCCCTACCATGGCTAAACACTAGTCAAGGCACGTCACTGCACTATCCATGCCATGATTTCTAGTCGTCTGGTACTTCAAAACTCAACCATGGCTAAAATCCTCTACCGTAATAATTAACTAAATAATTATTTATGAAAATCTAAAATCACTATTTAAATCAAATAAATAATAAAAAAAATATTTTAAAATTCCGGAAAGGGAGGCTACAGGCGGATACGACTTGTACATTTTCGAGGGGCAGGGGAAGATAATTAGTAGGCGTATGGGACAGACAACATTTAGTAAGGGCCCTTGTAGGCTCAGTGTTACCCGATGGGGCCTCGGCTCGTGATCCGACGTCGGCCCATGCTTCGACGCCAAATCATACGTACTAGGGTTGTCTTTAAAGTGCATTCACTTAGCTGGTTAGTTCACCTTTACAGTTATTCAGTATTTACTTTATGGCATGTTTCCTCTGTATCTTGCTATGTCCCCTGAGGACCTGGTTGCTTTCCAAATTTAGACGAGCACTTGCAGTTGACTGGGTACGAACCGAGACTTGAGACGGGACTTGCTGAAAAAGACGACGAGGTGTTACCTGAGGAGTTCCCTTGACTCAGGGTATGATACTGTTTAGGTTATGAGCATCATTATCTAGTTAGTCGATGCTCATGATTGGTTAACTTTCTGCTTTCAGTATTTTTATTCAGTCTTGTACTCCGTGGGTTTGTACCCACCAGACTATTTAGTTGTATTTTATTCAGACTCCATGTATTTCTAGTTTATATTTCAGCATTTCTTTTCTTTGTTCTTGTGGATGAGATTTTGATATTACCTTCTGCCTGTGTAGTATAGTAGCTTTTACAGCATAGTACGCCTAAGTGAGTCCATTAAATTGGACAGCTCACTCTAGGTCGTATCAGCTGGCCAGGTTACGCTCTAATCCCATATATTTTGGGAGCGGGGCATGACATGGTTTTAAGTGGCGGCCCATGCAGGTCTCTTTTATCGTTTCGGTTACGTTACTGTGCCGATTCGAGCCTGTGATTAGGATTAGCAGTATTAGGATCTCATCCACTTATGATTATCGCCTTTAAACCTCAACTCGCATTCTATTACTGATTTTCTTGTATCCTGCTTCCTTCTGTGTAACACCCAGTTTTCCAGATGAGGGTAATTTTGAAATTTTATAATTATAATTATTATTTAATGATATTTATTTCATATTATGATTTTTAGTGATTTTTAAATTATTTTTAAACTATTTAAATTTATGACTTGTGGTTTTGACGTTTTGCTAGTGAAATCCTAGAGACTGTTTGACCTAGAGCCTAACCATGTGATTATGATATTTTAATGTCATTTTTGGCCTAAGGATATTTTGCATTTGATCTCTTTGAATTGTTTTGATATCATTTTATATTTATGATATTGTTTTGGGGTTATTTGAGTCGGGTTCGAATTTCAACTCAATCCGACTTGAAACGGGGACCCGGGGGTAGTTTGACTCTAGTGGGACCCACACACTAGTTAGGCATGGCCCACATGATATTAAATTTAGTCCACATGATAGAAATATTTTAGTTAGAGGTTAGACTAATTATTATGGATAAGGTTAGTGTGATTAGAGACTTTAGAATGACTAATTTAGCCCCAACCAATTAGCCCTTTCATAATACTCATAGAATAGGTTAGTGGGGGCATTTTGGACCTTACCATAATAGGACAAATAGCCCCATATGGCCAGCCACTTTGGGAGAGGATAGGCTCAAGTTCATTTCATTATTCTCATCCACACTCTCTCTCTCTTATTCTTTCCCAAATTTCTAGAGAGCAATCCCTAGCATTTTCTCCACCAAATCCTTCCATTTTGCCACCAAATCTTCTTCTTTCCTTCTCCATTCTAGCCAAGGAGGAAGCTACCCAAGTTTGGGAGGATTCGGAGCTCGTTCGTGTCCTTTTGGAATCTCTACGTGTCGGTGTCGCTCCGGGAAGGCTTTTCTTCGATTCGATCTACCAGGAGGTATAAATCCCTTCTCCTTTTCATTTCCTCATGCATATAGGTCTATTTTGAACCCATAGGAATGACCCCCATGGTTGTATCTCCATTTGTGTCCATTTCGTGTCTATTTGGAGGTCATAGGAGTGTCCTTTGTGTTGTGGTTGTGTCCATGTGGGAAAATCCCAAATTTGGACATACTATGTGTTGTTGTTATGTATGAATGAATTATTACATGCATATTTTTGTATTGGAGATGTGTTCTATAGTGTCTCATATATATATATATATATATATATATATATATATATATATATATATATATGTATATATATATATATGTATATATATATATATGTATATATATATATATATATATATATATATATATATATATATATTAGTGTAGAGAGTGAGTTCTTGATATATTATGTTATATACTTGTGTTCTTTTGTCTCAAACTACCCAAATCCGTCATGATTTTTATCCACATTTTTAATTTCAGCCCTAACTTAGAAATATCATAACTTCTAGCTCAAAGCTCGGTTAATCTCCCATTTTTTTTAAAAGAAGCGTATTGAAGTTAGCTTTCCAAAAACATATATTAATATGCCTAATTCTTTCTGTAACTTTCTGGAGAATTATTTGAGTGTCAGCTGTACGAAAGATAAACGCATTCTCGGTGTTTTTGCGACTTCGGGAGTTTCCGAAACGAAAACGTGATCCGTTTGAAGTTTCGGAAAGCTAACACATAGATCTATAACATACTTTAATCCTAGATTTTAATTCATGCTGAGATGGTACAGTATTGATTATTAGTAGGAGTTACTATTCGGCATATGTATTTTGTGCACCCTTGTGTGTAATATAATATTCTATTTGATTTTAACCCATGTTAATGTATATACATTATGTAATTAAATAGAGAATGAAAGCATGAGTAAATGTTTAAATAAATGATGTATGAGGTGTAAGTATCCTATCTAATGTAAGCATGTATAAGTATGGCTTGTAATGAATATGTAGGTTCCATAGTATGTAATGTATGGTGCATATAGTGGTGCAAGAGAATAAATGAATGATGAATGAATGCAAGCATGAATATAATGTAATAATAGATGTAATATATGTAGCCTTGTTAGGAATAAAACTGGAATTTAGTTTTGTTTCACTAAATAAGAGATACATGAGAACTCATATATGTGAATGTTAACTTCCTATTGACACTTTGCTACACAACTGTCATGCCTCACTATCACTCCACACACAATGCACACTACACTATATAACCCTCACACCCTCACTCATTGACACTCTCACTCACACATTGCCTAACACTCATTCCATGATAACACACACATGTTCTTGTGCACTTTCATGACACACACACACACCCATGAACACATACACATGCTCTTCTCTCTCTCTCTCTCTCTCTCTCTCTATATATATATATATA
Organism: Iris pallida; assembly: GCA_029216955.1. Taxonomy (NCBI): domain Eukaryota; kingdom Viridiplantae; phylum Streptophyta; class Magnoliopsida; order Asparagales; family Iridaceae; genus Iris; species Iris pallida. The sequence continues at coordinate 19,429 of JANAVB010039209.1, read as the reverse complement.
TATATATATATATATATATATATATATATATATATATATATATATATACTATACATGGCTAAATGTGTTAATATGGTAAATAGAGTTTTCCTATAGTTATATATACATATATGTGATATAGGGACTAGTGTTGAATTCTCTTTTCATGTACACCTCCATGTTCACACACACATAGCTTTACATGTTAGCTTCCTTTCTCTTATATATAATATTGAATGTGATGGCTTGTGTTTGGCTTGTATAGCCTTGTGATTGGTGTGTGATTGCTAGACTAGGCTTGGTTAGGCCAAGTGAGACTTATTAGACTTGTTGGCTAGGATTTGACCTAGTTGACCTAGTTTGACTAGTCTAGTTGACTGGAGTTGACCAAGTGTTGACTTTAGTCTAGTTTGACCTAGACAACATGCAGATGCATTGTAGATTATATTTATCATTCCCTGTGTACATCTTGACTTGTGTTGCTCTAACTAGGAGTCAGGTACCTCATCTCGGACAGTACATTTACTTCATACATTCAGATACGAGGCGAGTACATTCTCTGACCATTTCATACTTGTCTGGATTTATATTCTTGCTCTAGATTACTGTACTTGATGCTGACACGATCATTATCACGGATTGGTACTATACGGATCTTTTTCTGAGATGTTATCTCCTTGTATTCACTAAATATATATTGTGATGTGCGTTTCACTTACATATTGTATTTATTGAATACCCATATCCTTGTATACTCCTTGTGCATATTGTACTCTCAGTATCACATGAGTCCCAGGGATAGACCATTGTACAACTATTGTATAACATTGTACATCTATTATATAATATTGTACATCCATTGTATAACATTGTACATCCATTGTATAATATTGTACATCTATTGTATAATATTGTACATCTATTGTATAACATTGTACACTATTGTGCAAGATAACGTAACCGGAGTAGATCCTTGTGTATTGATTTGGGGAGGGGGAGTAGAATTGGTTATGTAATAAAATTCTATTGTACAACATTGTATAACTATTGTATATGTCTATTGTACACCCACGTACAATGGAGTTACCATTGCATTTTCCTAGACCGTTTACATAACCATATTGTACTCTAAATCACAGTAGGCTTACAGTTCTTATTTATCATATTAGATATTTCCTGTTATCAAATCTCTACTATTTTTTATATACTTCTTACTTTCAATGTTTCATGTACCTTACTCTATTGCATGCTTTATATTTCCTAATATGATATGAACTGCGTGAGATATTTTGTGCTCGCTCCCGTCCTGACTGGACCTGTTGAAAATTTTACAGAGGATGATGAGGCACCCTGCACCCTTACTTGGAGTTTGCCTAGTTGACACTCGCGACCTGGACCCCAGGGGAGGTTCAGGCAGCTGCTGAGGACGATACCTTGCTTAGTATAGATAGTTTAGACTATTTTCCTTTTATGTTTAGTTGTTGTTCTTGATTCAGAGTTTGTATATTGTAGAGATGTTGAGACTTGTATTTCATTTCTGTTGTACCTCGGTTGAGGATTCTCTTATCTATCTTATCGTGCCATATTCTATCTCTAGATTGTGATTGAGTTGTACCTCTATGTTGGCCTCCTTATGGAGAGCATTCATATTATGTTAGTTATAGTTTATGACCTAGAACAGCGTTCTACCGCCGACACTGCGGCGTAGGCTGGGCGTTGTTACGCTCTTGTACCCTCACAGTGGGTGCGGGTCGTGACACATTTTTAGTGGTGTTCCATGCAGGTCGAGTTTATGTAGTGGTATTCGAACTAGAGTATCACTACAGCCTGCAGCAGGATTAGGATTATTTTTAGAGGTACTCAATCACATTAGAAAAAACTCTTAATCAGATTTTTTTGTCTAAAATTGTTGCTTATTGACTTTCCTTGAATATAAACTGTCCTCCTTTGAATTTTCGCTTCATTCTCAGAAATTGCTCCTTGTTTTGATCTGTTTTCATGATGGTTATGAAGACAGGATCTCATCACTTCGGTTCGGGGGGTACTATCGAGAGGCTGGCCACCTCTCGTCTTGTTCATCAGGGCCTCGAGATCGCAGCTCCTGTTGTGCCGACTCAGGTTGGCGTATCTACTACATTGGAGGTGCACCTCTATCTGTACAGAGATTTTCTCCCGTCATTTTTGATTTCTCTCAGCAGCGGTGATTCATGCAGCATCAGTAGCAGACCAGGGAAAACCAGCAGGGCGAGCTATCGTCAGGCCAGTCGAGGATGCATAGACCGTTGGAGATCTTGCAGCAAGTTCCGTTTTTCTCAATTCTATTCCCGTAATTATCTTTTATAATTACCTTGAAATCCGATTCCATATGTTCCTTGTTGATTGATTAATTTTGTCATGTTACTCTTTTGTTGTGTTTGTTTTTTTTCTTCTGAGAAAATCATATGGGCTAGGTCGCCTAAATCATGGGGTCTAGAATCCTCGATAGTCATGTTAGTTGGCATAGTGAGGACATGTAGTCAGATTTCAGATGTATTTCTTGGGTATGGGAATTTAAGGTTTTCGCCGTCGCATGCGACTATACGAAAATTTTAAATACCATGAACCTAGAGGTACGTACCTTAGTCAAGGACTCTGTGATTATCGTAGCCTTGCTCACTAGCATGATGAAGACTCTGGACAACATGATTTTGGACAGACGCATATGATTAGCAGATTGTATCTTGAGAAGGTTTAAAACATCATACCCTTTTTGTTGTTATAAATGACTTAGGAGTAGGGATATTTAGATTGTAGAGCTTGTTCATAGGTAGTTCCTTCATAGTATATAGATATGGTGACTTGTAGAGTGTCTGTACCCTAGAGGTGATAGTTAGCATTGGTGCTAGAATAGTAACCCATTGCAGATAATTTCCTGTTATTATGATACCAACCAGTTACGTATAGGATGTTAGTATGCCATACAACCTTGATGATTATTTATTGTTTTCCTTTACCCTTCCAGTAAGGCACCCAGTAACCAGAGCCTGCCCTTGAGCATAGTTGTAGTTTCACCTAGGACTAAGAGGTCTATATATATATATATATATATATATATATATATATATATATATATATATATATATATATATATATATATATATATATATATATATATATATATATATTTTAGAGGTCTATATATATAGATGATATACTTAGGATATATGTGATGGGTTGTTGTTCTTGAGCATATATATATGTGGTATTTGGGATTGGTGTGCTTAGCTTGTGGGTAATTAGTTATGGGTGACTTGATAGGATTTGGAAGTTAAGAGCTAGTCTATTATAGAGTTTTCTTTGCTAATCCCTAGTTGCCAACACTAGGTAGCTAGCATAGGTAAAAGTCCTAAGAAGTTGACCAGCTGATGACCAAGTACTAGGATGTTGAGGAAATTGACTAGTGATTGACCCTTGTCTATGTTCGGCCTAGAAAAGGGTACGATCATCTTAATTTCGAGGACAAAATTTTTATAAGGTGGGTAGGATTGTAACACCCAGTTTTCCAGATGAGGGTAATTTTAAAATTTTATAATTATAATTATTATTTAATGATATTTATTTCATATTATGATTTTTAGTGATTTTTAAATTATTTTTAAACTATTTAAATTCATGACTTGTGGTTTTGACGTTTTGCTAGTGAAACCCTAGAGACTGTTTGACCTAGAGCCTAACCATGTGATTATGATATTTTAATGTCATTTTTGGCCTAAGGATATTTTTGCATTTGACCTCTTTGAATTATTTTGATATCATTTTATTATTTATGATATTGTTTTGGGGTTATTTGAGTCGGGTTCGAATTTCAACTCAATCCGACTTGAAACGGGGATCCGGGGGTAGTTTGACTCTAGTGGGACCCACACACTAGTTAGGCATGGCCCACATGATATTAAATTTAGTCCACATGATAGAAATATTTTAGTTAGAGGTTAGACTAATTATTATGGATAAGGTTAGTGTGATTAGAGACTTTAGAATGACTAATTTAGCCCCACCCAATTAGCCCTTTCCTAATACTCATAGAATAGGTTAGTGGGGGCATTTTGGACCTTACCATAATAGGACAAATAGCCCCATATGGCCAGCCACTTTGGGAGAGGATAGGCTCAAGTTTATTTCATTATTCTCATCCACACTCTCTCTCTTGTTCTTTTCCAAATTTCTAGAGAGCAATCCCTCGCAATTTCTCCACCAAATCCTTCCATTTCGCCACCAAATCTTCTTCTTTCCTTCTCCATTCTAGCCAAGGAGGAAGCTACCCAAGTTTGGGAGGATTCGGAGCTCGTTCGTGTCCTTTTGGAATCTCTACGTGTCGGTGTCGCTCCGGAAAGGCTTTTCTTCGATTCGATCTACCAGGAGGTATAAATTCCTTCTCCTTTTCATTTCCTTATGCATATAGGTCTATTTTGAATCCATAGGAATGACCCCCATGGTTGTATCTCCATTTGTGTCCATTTCGTGTCTATTTGGAGGTCATAGGAGTGTCCTTTGTGTTGTGGTTGTGTCCATGTGGAAAAATCCCAAATTTGGACACACTATGTGTTGTTGTTATGTATGAATGAATTATTACATGTTTAATCTCATATTTTTGTATTGGAGATGTGTTCTATAGTGTCTCATATATATATATATATATATTAGTGTAGAGAGTGAGTTCTTGATATATTATGTTATATACTTGTGTTCTTTTGTCTCAAACTACCCAAATCCGTCATGATTTTTATCCACGTTTTTAATTTCAGCCCTAACTTAGAAATGTCATAACTTCTAGCTCAAAGCTCGGTTTAATCTTCCATTTTTTTAAAAGAAGCGTATTGAAGTTAGCTTTCCAAAAACATGTATTAATAGGCCTAATTCTTTCTGTAACTTTCTGGAGAATTATTTGAGTGTCAGCTGTACGAAAGACAAACGCGTTCTCGGTGTTTTCGCGATTCCGGGAGTTTTCGGAAACAAAAACCCGATCCGTTTGAAGTTTCGGAAAGCTAACACATAGATCTATAACATACTTTAATCCTAGATTTTAATTCATGCTGAGATGGTACAGTATTGATTATTAGTAGGAGTTACTATTCGGCATATGCATTTTGTGCACCCATGTGTGTAATATAATGTTCTATTTGATTTTAACCCATGTTAATGTATATACATTATGTAATTAAATAGAGAATACAAGCATGATTAAATGTTTAAATAAATAATGTATGAGGTATAAGTATCCTATCTAATGTAAGCATGTATAAGTATGGCTTGTAATGAATATGTACGTTCCATAGTATGTAATGTATGGTGCATATAGTGGTGCAAGAGAATAAATGAATGATGAATGAATGCAAGCATGAATGTAATGTAATAATAGATGTAATATATGTAGCCTTGTTAGGAATAAAACTAGAATTTAGTTTTGTTTCACTAAGCGTAGGATCAGGTCAGATCAACGATACAAGCGTAGGATCAGGTCAAGATTACAGGGATTCAGAAGATACGAGCAGAGATCAAGGACGAGTACTGATTGAGACATCTATTCGGTAAACCCTCACATATCTTGATTTACAAGACCTGCATGGGCCACCACTAAAACCATGTCACGCCCCAGAACCAGAATACTGGAGAGCGGGGGCGTACATAGCCAGCTACATATATTGAAGTGCAACCTACCTCGCTATACGGTCACGGCTGTCTAGATACATGAGGGTTTAACTACAAACCAACAGTCTTCTATGGTCATGAACAAGCCTATTGTCTCAATCACAAGCAAGTAATAGTAGTTATAAGATGTCAGAGCACCAAATATATAATAGCAAGGCGTCCCATACATTACATATTGGATGATCATGAAGCTAGTCGTACAAAATGTCGGGACTAGCAAGAGTTTCAGTCATACATGATCAACCCTAGGACTTGTCAATCATGTTACAGCCCGTAGGCAGACAGTAAGTAAAGATGCAACCGAGCTAACACGTGCTCGTCGGCTAAACGCCTCAAAAGAATAATTTTACAAATAGAGTGGGAGGACAAAAGAAACCCACTCGTTGCCCTGGTTACGCCTGGTGGTCACCATCGGGCTGGAAGACAAGTGGATCCTCTGGTGCTGCTCCGATATCTGGCCATACAAAACCAGCTGGGTCAGACCCCAGAAAGAGCAAGTGCCACAAAGGAGGCTTCACTAGGAACTAAAACCAGCATATCACAATAGAATAATAAAGATAAATAATAATTAAAGAACTGATAATAATAGAGATAACAACAGTAAACTGAGTACGAGGAAACCATTCAAGTAGCCAGGTCACAACCCTTAAACTAAACAAGGACCAGGGTTGCAGCCCTTCACCTGAATAGAAACCCGTCTCAAATACTATTGGTACAATGAGGACAATAAACGAAAAGAGGACACAGAACTGCTCCGGGAGCCAGGTTACAACCCTTAAACCAAACAAGGACCGGGGTTGTAACCCTTCACCTGAACAGAACTGGACCCCTGATCTTTATTGTTAATGCAGGCACAATAAGCAGGACGATAGATGATAGGATAACCATGGAACTATTCAGATAGCCAAGTAACAACCCTTAAACCAAACAAGGACCGGGGTTGTAACCCTTCACCTGAACAGAACTTGGTGTCCCATCATTTATCGATACGAGAAATCATATCCTGATACAATCTTGTACAGGATCAGGATAAGACTAAGCTGGAATAAACTTCATCCAATCAATCACGGCCAATCAAGAGTACGGCTTGATACTTTTAACTAACTAGGGTTATCACAGGCCTAGTTACTAGCAAGATGCAATGAGATTATCCCAACAGCCACAAGCCCTGCAGACCATCCGGTTATCCGAGTCGAATGTCCGTTTATGAAGGGTGCACCACATGACTGTGTGCTGAAAATGTGCCCCACTCATCGGTAGGCTACAAGTCCACTTAATGCGTCCAGATAACGGGATTGCCTGTAGCTGGGAATCTCTTCATGACTACTGAATCATTCTAGTTAATTAGCCTTAGTCAATTTCAGTAGGTAACCCTGACCGTGGTACTCAGGGATCCCCATCCTAGACATGATGCAAGACAGTACCAGTTTATTTGTACAAATGCAATCGCCCACGGTGTCCAGGTCAGTCATACTTGTTATGTCAGGCTAGCTGTCATAACAGCATGTCGAGACATATCATGCCAGTTTACTTGTCAAGAGTGCGCCATAGTGGACCACTATCGTGTTCTATTCTCACATTATCATAAATGGGAGAAACTTGCATAAAACAACTAGTGACATATTCTTGAAGCCAAGGGAAAGATATACAACTATGACGTTGGGTGTTGGGAGAATTTCTGACCACAAATCATGCAAATAAGACATAGAATAGCCAAAACAGGCACTATGCGGCCTATTCTGCGACATGCGGCTCATGTGGCTCATGCGGCTCAACAGCGACATCATATGCGCCAACTGCGACATGCGCCAACAGCGACATCATATGTGCCAACTGCGACATGCGCCAACAGCGACATCATATGTGCCAACTGCGACATGCGCCTACAGCGACATCATATTCGTCAACTGCGACAGGCGTCAACAGAGACATCATATGCGCTAACTGCGACATGCGCCAACAGCGACATCATATTCGTCAACTGCGACATGCGTCAACAGAGACATCATATGCGCCAACTGTGACATGCGCCAACAGCGACATCATATGTGCCAACTGCGACATGCGCCAACAGCGACATCATATGTGCCAACTGCGACATGCGCCTACAGCGACATCATATTCGTCAACTGCGACATGCGTCAACAGAGACATCATATGCGCCAACTGCGACATGCGCCAACAGCGACATCATATGTGCCAACTGCGACATGCGCCAACAGCGACATCATATTCGTCAACTGCGACATGCGTCAACAGAGACATCATATGCGCCAACTGCGACATGATATGCGGCTACCGTGACATGCACTTCATTGCAACATGCGCCTTCTGCGACATGCGCCTTCTGCGACATGCTGTTCATGCTGCAGATGAACATAGAAATGACCAGAAATTATTTTGGCCATAACTTTCTCATCCGAAGTCGAAATCTAGCGAAACAAAAGCCAAAACTGCACGAAATTGAATTCTCTACAACATGGAACAATCAAAATATGAAAATAATAAAGTTTGGTAGATCAAAACCCAAGAAATCCGAAAATAATATAAACTTAAATCTACAAGAAAATATCCATCAAAATAAAAAATGCCAAGTTCTAAAGAGGCTTGGAATCAAGTAAGGAAGAGAATGGAACAATAAAACTTGAGATCCATCATGAAGCAAGTTTGCACTTGCCTAAGCTCTCTCTCTCTTTCTCCTGGTGGTTGAAGAAGTTATGATAGGGAAGAAGAAGAATAGTGAAGAGAGAGAAAGGGGAATGGATTAATAAAGGGTAGTGGTGGTGGTAGGTAGGGGTTTTCTTTTGTTTCATGATGAACCCAAAAGCAAACCAAACCAAGCTAAGCCGAACCAAGCTAAGCTACAACCAATGACATGCCAAAATAACCATGCAGAAAAATACGAAATACGAGTCAAGAATACATACACGTATACCAAGATACGTAATACGAACCACAGGCATTACAACTCTACCCACCTTCAAAGAATTCCGTCCTCGGAATTTAATCAAGAGGCTAGAATTGTAAGGACAAGCTATACTAATCGTAAGCTATAACAAGCAGTCTATCATGCAGTCATTTATTCAAGCAAGGAATTGAAAGCATAAGGCATAAGGAAGACATTATACCTTACGAGTCAAACAGGTCGGGATATCGCGATCGGATATCATCCTCACGCTCCCACGTCGACTCACCCAAAGAGTGATGACCCCAAGCAACTCGGACTAACTTGATAGTCTTGTTCTTGAGTATCTTCTCTCTTCGGTCCAATATAGACACGGACCTCTCCTCATACGAAAGGTTGGTACCAACAACCAATTCCGAATGATCCAGGATGTGGCTCGGGTCCGGGATATACCGTCGCAGTTGGGATACATAAAATACGTCATGCACCTCACGTAGCGATGGTGGAAGAGCGAGACGATAGGATACATCTCCTACTCGCTCCAGAATGTCGAATGGCCCTATATACCTAGGACTAAGCTTTCCTCGTACGCCGAAACGAATGACGCCGCGGTTAGACGAAATCCTCAGGAATACATGGTCGCCGACAGAAAACTCAAGAGGGCGTCGATGAGAATCGGTCCAATGACGCTGGCGATCTTGGGCAACTCGAAGATGATCTCTGACTCTCCTGACCACCTCAACGGTCTGAGCAATCATTTCTGGACCGAGCATCTGCCTTTCTCCGACATTGTCCCATGCTAGCGGGGATCGACACTTCCTACCATACAGTGCCTCGAACGGTGCCATCTGGATACTAGCTTGAAAACTATTGTTGTACGAGAACTCCACCAGGTGCACGTGATCTTTCCACGAACCACCGAAGTCGAGTGTACATGACCGCAACATATCTTCAAGAGTCTGGATCGTACGTTCTGACTGGCCATCTGTCTGCGGGTGATAAGCTGAACTGAACTGGAGGTGAGTTCCCAAACTTTCTTGCAAGCTACGCCAAAAGTGCGACGTAAATCTTGAATCTCTATCTGAAGTGATACTGACTGGTACACCGTGCAATCTGACAATCTGTCGGAGATACATCTCTGCTAGCTGAGCCGTCGACTGACCAACTCTGAACGGGAGAAAGTGAGCCACCTTCGTGAGCCTGTCTATGACAACCCAAATAGCGTCTCTGCCAGCCGGGGTTCTAGGCAATCCAGTCACAAAGTCCATGGTTACATGCTCCCATTTCCACTCGGGCATCGGCAATGGTTGAAGTAGTCCAGCTGGTCTCTGATGTTCAGCCTTAACTTGTTGGCAGACTAAACAACGAGAGATAAATCGGGCTATCTCCCTCTTCATGCCATTCTACCAAAAGTGCTGACGAATATCACGGTACATCTTCGTACCGCCGGGATGAATGGAATACTGCAAACTGTGAGCCTCCGTCATGATCTCCTGTCTGATATCTCCACTGGGTACACAAAGACGCTTCCCATGTCGAAGTGTACCATCTTTATGGATACATAACTCTGGTCTTCGTCCTGCCTCACACTCTGCTCTAAGTCGCTGAAGCTTGGAATCTGCTGATTGTGCCATTCGGATCCTCTCGACTATAGTAGACTGAACTTGCATGCTGGCCATCAATGCCATACTGGAAGGAAGGACAACTTCTATACCCATCTTCTGAAGATCGGCTAACAGCTCTGGTTGCGCTGTTAGGAAATAAACTCCGGCTCTCCTGCTCAATGCATCCGCAATAACGTTGGCCTTTCCTGGGTGATACTGCAAGTTGACATCATAATCCACAAGCAGCTCTAGCCATCTTCTCTGACGCATGTTAAGATCCTTCTGGGTGAAAACATACTTCAGGCTCTTGTGGTCGGTGAAAATTTCCACCCTATCTCCGTATAGGTAGTGCCTCCACAACTTAAGTGCAAACACTACTGCTGCCAGCTCCAAGTCATGGGTTGGGTAATTTCTCTCATGATCACGAAGTTGCCGTGACGCATAAGCTATTATCTTCCCATGCTGCATCAGAACACATCCCAAACCTCTGCCTGAAGCATCACAGTATACTGAAAATCCTCCGGTCCCATCTGGAAGCGTGAGAATAGGAGCCGTCATCAAGCCTCGCTTCAACCTCTCAAAAGAATCCTGGCATTCTGCTGTCCAAGCAAACTGCACATCCTTGCGGGTCAACTGGGTCAATGGCGCAGAAATTCGAGCAAAGTCTGAAACAAATCGCCGGTAGTAGCCGGCCAAGCCAAGAAAACTACGGACTTCTGCCACTGTGCTAGGTACCGGCCATGTTTCAATGGCCACGATCTTCTGGGGATCCACTTCAACTCCTCCTCGGGTGATGATATGACCCAAGTACGAAATGCGATCGAGCCAGAACTCGCATTTACTAAACTTGGCATACAACTGGTGCTCTCTGAGAATCTGAAGAACAACTCTGAGGTGCTGCTCATGCTCCGCTTCGCTCTTGCTGTAGACCAGGATGTCGTCTAGGAACACAATCACGAACTGATCTAAATAAGGCATGAAGATGCGATTCATGAGGTCCATGAACACAGCCGGCGCATTGGTTGCTCCAAAGGGCATAACAAGGAACTCCCAATGCCCATACCTAGATCTGAAAGCTGTCTTCGGGATGTCCTGCTCTCTGACTCTGATCTGGTGGTATCCTGACCGCAAGTCGATCTTCGAAAATACTGCTGCCCCCTTGAGTTGATCAAATAAGTCATCTATCCTCGGGAGAGGATATCTGTTCTTGATTGTCACTGAGTTCAAGGTACGATAATCAACACACAATCTAGACGTACCATCCTTCTTTTTCACAAGAAGCATCGGGGCTCCCCAAGGTGATCCACTAGCACGAATGAATCTCTTGGTTCGGAGTTCTTCAATCATCTTGTACAATATCTCTAGCTCTGACGGCGCCATCCTGTAGACTCTCTCTGACACTGGGGCTGTCCCGGGAATCAAGTCGATGGTAAACTCGATCTCTCGCTCTGGCGGCATCCCTGGAAGCTCTTCGGGGAAAACATCCAGAAACTCTTCGACTATCCGAGGTAACTGTACTGCTGCCACTGCCATCCGCAACACTGAAGGAGAAGGTTCAACTTCGCCTCGGGAGAAGAAAAACTCCGGCTCGCCTGGAATGCTAAAAATAACCCTGCCAATGTGGCAGTCTATCCTAGCATACTGGTCCCTCAACCAATCCATCCCTAAGACCATATCATAATCGGCCATCGGGAACTCTATCATTCTAGCGAGGAATTCTCTACCGCTAACTACGACCCGACACGAGGAAAACACTCTATCTACTCCCACAAGTCCGTTACCAGTAAGTATAATGAGCCTTACTGATAATGACTCGGGCTCCAATCCTACCCGTGTCGCAAATCGTGCAGACATAAATGAATGCGAGGCACCAGAATCAAATAATACTGAAGCTGGAAAGGTGTTGACGAGAATAGTACCTGCCACCACCTCACCTGGTGCTATTCCTTCTTCTCCCATGGTCAAGGCCAGCACTTGACCATGTCCTCTGGGTGCGGGTCCCCTCTGCTAAAAATTCATCTGCCTGCTCTGGATCAGGGCTTGGGCTTGGGCATACTGCTGCGGCCTCTGCTGGTGGAACGCCTGGGCCTGCGTCGGCAATGGCCTCGGGAACGGGTACTGCAGCTGCTGCTGCTGCTGGACTGGTGTTGGTCCTCTAACTGAAGGACTAGAGAAGGCGGATGAACTCCCTCTGTTCGGGCAATTCCCAACCCTGTGGTCCGGGGCACCACAAACCAAGCACAAACCCTGTGCTCTACGACACTCTGACACCACATGCCCTGGCTTCCCGCAGTGTGAACATCCCACTGCGGAAGACTGCTTCTGCTTCTGCTGCTGAGGGTGCGTCGGGGTGGAATGCTGAACCGACGTCACTGAGGCCGCCCGCCTCGGAGCTCCAATGGTCAAGGCCCTGGCTGCCATATATATATATATATATATATATATATATATATTATATATATATATATATATATATATATATATATATATATATATATATATATTTATATATATAATACAGTATATATAATAATACATATATATATATATATACAAATACATGTATACATATATATATAAATATATATATATAAAAAATAAAACAAAAAGAAAAAGAAAAGAAAAAGAAAAAGAAACAACAACACAAAGGGGGGGCTCGAACTCGGCCCACTGGGTCGAGTTCTCAGACTCAATCGGGCTGGCCAGGGGGGTCAGCCCGAGCTTGTGTTAGGGGTTAGGGTTATGTTTATTTTATTTAGGATTTAAGTTAGATTATAAAAAAAACCCGAAAAATCAACTCTGTGTCCTGACAGTTTGGGACACAGAGTCTACATGTCCGTGCTATGCACGACACGTACGAGTATCGATTCGCATATCCAAGCACTGGACTAGGGTCCCCGTGTCCTGGCGAACCACATACGTGGATTCGAGACACGATTCAGTGCTGCAACTTACGTGTCCGGCGATTGGTGAGGGTTTCGAAGGCCGTGGACGACGGAGGAGGCGATGGGGAAGCGGCGCTCGGGTGGCGATCGACTCGCCTCAGCGCGGCGAGTCAGCTGATGGTGGTTGGGGGCGGTGACGCTCGTCGGGGAAGCGGCACTGGGGGTTAGCCGGAGTTAGGGTTTGGGGCTTAGGGTTTTGGTCGGAGAAGAAGAGTTGCGGTGGTTGTGGGCGGTCGTGGTGGTGTTATTGGGTTAGGGTTAGGTCTGGGAAAGAAGGGGGGGTATTTATAGGTCGGTTAAGGCGGCGGGTCGGCCGAAAAAGGCGGAGAAAGATGGCTGGTCATCGGGCCAGGTAGCCGAGGTCGTGGGGGGGTGACGACGGTTTTGTAACTAAGCCCCTAGTTTTTAGGATTTTACAGTTAGGCCCCTACCAATAGCTAAATGCAAAAGCAAATTTGCATAACCCATCCCATACTGTTTATGTGCAAATAAAATTTGCATATAACAATTGGAAAATTGCAAACCGATATTTAAACAATCTAATTAATTGCAAAACTCAATTAAAACATTTTAGAAAATTGCAAATTGATATTTTAAGCTTTAAAAATTATTTAAAAAAATTCTAGAAAATTCATAAAAATTCTAATAACCTAATTTAAGGCTAAATATGACATTAAAAATTAATTAACACTAATTAAATAAATTTTGAAAAACAGGGGCTCACAAGTCTTCCCTCCTTGAAAAATTTCGTCCTCGAAATTCATAAAGATTGAAGACCCTACAATATTCTAACATAGCAAGCAATGCAACAAATGACTAAGGCTATGATCGAAACTAACCTCTAAGGTATCAAGCGGGAACGGGTGGTTCCCTCGCAGCGGTTGGATCGAACAAGTAAGGGTATCTCTCCCTCATGTCCGACTCTCTCTTCCAAGTAGATTCACCCGAAGAGTGACGGCTCCAAGCTACTCGTACTAAGGGTATAACCTTGTTCCTCAGCCTCTTCTCCCTCCTGTCTAATATCTCCACTGGCTGCTCAGAAACTGTAAGGCTCGGTCCGACCTCCAACTCTGAATGATCTAGCACATGGCTGGGGTCTGGAACATATCTCCTCAGCTGAGATACGTGAAAGACATCGTGAACTCCTGCTAGGTTGGGTTGAAGTGCAACCCTGTAAGCTACCTCTCCGATCCTGCCAAGTATCTCGAACGGCCCGATGTATCCGGGGCTCAGCTTCCCTCCTCGTCCGAACCGGATCGTCCCTCTAGTAGGTGATATCTTCACTAGCACCATATCACCGTCTGCGAACTCCATCGGTCTACGACTAGCATCAGCCCAGTGTTTCTGCCTGTCCTGAGCTACTCTGAGCCTGTCTCTGATCATCCTGACTTTCTCTGCTGTATCCGTGATCATCTCTGGCCCAAGCATAACTCTATCCCCGACATCGTCCCAAAAGAGCGGTGTGCGGCATCGTCGTCCATATAGCGCCTCGAAAGGAGACATACCGATACTGGCTTGGTAGCTGTTGTTGTATGAAAACTCTACCAAGTGCAGATGGCTCTCCCAAGATCCTCCAAAGTCCAGTATGCAGGTCCTCAGCATATCCTCCAGTGTCTGTATCGTCCTCTCGGACTGCCCATCTGTCTGCGGGTGGTACGCCATACTGAACTTGAGCCTACTGCCCAACTCCTCCTGTAAGCTCCTCCAGTAGTGGGATGTGAATCTGCTGTCTCTGTCCGACACGATGCTCACTGGCACTCCGTGTAAGCGAACTATCTGCTACATGTATAGCTCCGCCAACTTCTCGATGCAAAAGCCCCACCTTGAAGGGTATAAAGTGCGCACACTTCGTCAGCCTGTCCACGATGACCCAAATGGCATCCTTCCCTCCTTGGAAAAGAGGAAGTCCTGAGACGAAGTCCATCGTAATGTGTTCCTACTTCCACTCGGGAATGGGTAACGGCTACAACAAACCAGCTGGCCTCTGGCGCTCTGCCTTGACCTACTGGCAAACTAGGCATCTCGAGATGAAACATGATACATCTCTCTTCATCCCGTGCCACCAAAGATGTTCCCGCAAGTCACGGTACATCTTGTTAGCACCAGGGTGAATAGAATATCTCGATCGGTACGTCTCCTGCAAGACTGCCTCTACCAGCTCTCCCTTCGGTACGCACAGTCGGCTGCCATGCCTTAAGGATCCATCCTCTGCTATAGTGAAGTCATCCAGCAATCCAGCTAAAGCCTGGACTCGAAGTCTGCGACGGCTCTCATCTGTAGGCTGTGCCTCCCTGATCTTCTCCATCAAACCTGACTGAATGTCAAGCGCCATCATCTGTATCACTGATCCTGGCCGAACTAGCTCGATACCGAGCTTCTCCAGATCTTTCCGTAAATGTCGATCTATCATCAGATACCATGCCATCGGATGCCTGCTCAGCGCATCCACCACCACATTTGCCTTCCCGGGGTGATACTGTAAATCGATGTCGAAGTCTTTCATCAACTCCAACCATCGTCTTTGCCTCATGTTCAGCTCTTTCTGCGTGAACACATACTTCAAGCTTTTGTGGTCAGTAAAGATTTCCATACGCTCTCCGTATAAGTAATGTTTCCATAACTTGAGTGCAAAGATCACCGCAGCTAACTCTAGGTCATGGGTAGGATAATTCCGCTCATGAGTCCGCAATTGCCTAGATGCATAAGCAATCACTTTCCTATGATGCTGTAGGACACATCTTAGCCCCTTCCTAGAAGCATCGCTGTATATGGTGAAACCTCCAGAACCTTAAGGTAAAGTCAGAACTAGAACGGTCGTCAGCCTCCTCTTCAGCTCCTCAAACGCTGCCTGGCAGTCCTCTGACCAAATATACTCTGCGTCCTTCGGCGTCAGCTTCGTCATGGGTTCAGCTATCCTAGCAAAGTCCTGGACGAACTTTCTATAATAGCCTGCTAAACCCAGAAAGCTCCTGATCTCTGAAACTGACATCGGAGCCTTCCATGTTTCAACTGCAGCAATCTTCCCGGGATTCACCGAGATTCCCTCTCCAGTAACTACATGACCGAGAAACTCCACTCGGTCTAAAAAGAACTCGCACTTCCGCAATTTGGCAAACAATCTCTCCTGCCTCAGAATCCCCAAAACTATCCGCAAGTGCTCTGCATACTCCTCTGGCGTCTTCGAGTATATCAGGATGTCGTCGATAAATACTACGACGAACTTATCCAGATACTGGTGGAATGTCTTATTCATCAAATTCATAAAGATAGCTTGCACATTTGTGAGACCAAATGGCATCACCAGAAACTCGTACTGCCCGTACTTCATGTTGAACGCCGTCTTCTGGATGTCTGCTGCCCTAACCTTCACCTGGTTGTACCCGGATCTCAAGTCTATCCTGGAAACACCTTCGCCCCACTCAACTGGTCGAACAAATCATCTATCCTGGGCAGAGGATATTTGTTCTTAATGGTGATGGCATTCAAGGCTCGGTAGTCAATACACAACCGGACTGTACCATCCTTCTTAGGCACAAAGAGCACTGGCGCTCCCTATGGAGAAGCACTAGATCGAATGAAACCCTTTTTCAACAGGTCATCAATCTGCTCTTTTATCTCTACGGCCTTCTTGGGATTCACTCTATAGCAAGCCCGGGATACTGGTGATGAACCCGGCACTAAATCTATAGTGAACTCCATATCTCTGTCAGGCGGAAGTCCTGGAAGATCCTCTGAGAATACATCCATAAACTCCCTAATGATAGGGTGTGGTGGTGCTACGTCCCCAACTGTGGCACAAAAGTTCAGCTCTAGGCTGATCTCCGACCCTGTCCTCCTGACACTGAATGGTGTTGTGCCTGGGGGACTGAACAAAATACTACCCTCATGATAGTCTATAGATGCATGGGCATAGCTAAGCCAGTCCATCCCCAATATGATATCATAACCGGGGAGTGGCATCACAAAGAATCGTCCCTCAAACTCTCTCCCGGCTATAGTAATAGACATCTATAGATAGCTCTAATAGGCACTGGTCCTCCTCCCGTCATCACTCTACTAATCTCCGCAGTAGGTATAGATACTAAGTGGTGTTCATGCATAAACTCTAATGACAGGAAGCTATGAGATGTACCAGAATCAAACAAGCATAGAGCTAGAAAAGTATGTAAATAAACATGACCTGTGATGACGTCAGCTAAGTAATCTGGCTCCGAAACCTGCTTCGGCTCCGGCTCAAGGGCTAGGCTATAAACCTTCCCCTGAGGTCCCTTCTGCTGCTGTAGATGTTGCCCAAACCTCTGTTGCTGAGTCGGAAGCGGTCCTCTAGGTCCCTTGGCTACTGGGCATTCCCGTATCATGTAGGTGACAGACCCACAAACTAAGCACTGCTTCAACCTCTTTCTGCAGATGGAGTAATCCATGCTCTGGTCTTCCGCAGAAAGAACATATAGCTCCCTTCTGTGCTGTGGGGTCCTGGGGCTCTAACCGACGGGGTCTGGTGATGTGATGTATGGGGACGGTATGTCTGTGGTACGCATCGGTGCTCTTGCTGGAAAGCTGACGCTTGGACGGTCCCTCATAATGTACAGAAGCCGGCCTCTTGCTAGACAGAAGACGCTCCTCAATGCTAGGGCCAACTCTAGGCTCTGGTAGTAGTCAGTCGTACCGTTCGCACTATAAGAATGCCAATGTCTGGAACTAGACCATGGCAAAACTACACGTCATCTCCTCTGGGTCTGAGACAGACTAGGAACGAAACGGCTCAGGCGACTAAACTCTGCGTATACTCGTCGACAGAACGGTTCCCTGGGATGTTCTAGAATATAGTCCATGGTACTCTAGCAGTGGTCGAGAAGAATTTCTTCTTGAACTGAGTCTTGAACAGATCCCAAGTAGCCCTCCCTCTCGCAAATAAGGCTCATTTCGGAACCAAACTCCTGCCAATCTATCAGCAGAAATCCCGCTGCCTCGACCTGGAGGTCATCCGGTATCCTAACTCCAAGGAGCTCCTCTCTACCGAGTCTAGAGTCATCTGCTACTACTATGCCTCAGTCCCTGAGAACTTGGGGTTCAGACCCATGAAGTCCTTGATCGTCCCCGCTCTCTGCCGTGGCTCTACAGGTGGTGGGACCACGGTTACGTTTCTCAGAAATCCATGCTCTGGCGGAGTGGTAGTAGGGTAGTCTGCTCCTGATGGGTGTTAGGAACCCCTGGATCAGAGTGAGCAGTTGGTTCCCGTCGATGTGACGGAAGCCTGGATAGGTATAGTGATAGGGGGTGGTGGAAGTATCGGGTCCTGCTGGGACTGTATGTGGAGAGTAGTGGAGGCATCTGGGTTGGTAGATTTGTGGAGTGGGGGGGAGTGTGGTAGCTGGATGTAGAGGTTGTCAGTCAACTGGTCAGCTGACTGGATGGGAAGTGTGCCGTTCTCAGGTGCGACATACTGGGATGAACGAGTAAGCACCATCTAAATTAAAAAAAGGACTTATAAAGACTTGTTTAAAGTAAGCAATCATAGCAAGAAAATATAATTAATAGCAAGCATGTGACGTATTTCCTATGTTTGCAATCCTAGTTTCCTCTAGGTGTTCTACGCGTTATATCCTAATGTTATCTAATTACCTTAAGTTCCTAATTGCAGGCATGCTTGGTACAATAACGTACCAAACAATTAGTCAGCGGACCTGCATGGGCCACCACTAAAAACATGTCACCCCTCCACCGCTACCCAAATTGTTGGGCCGGGCCGAGTCATGTCAGCCTGCGTTTGGGATAAAACGCAGTAAGTGTTCTGAGATAACAAGATAAGACTAATGTGCTAACAGTTCTATAAGTGAATAAAAGTCATAAATGCTCCAAACACAAAAGTCGTCTCATATAGTAATAAGTCCAAAGTACAAGTCTGAAATAAAAACTGGATACATGTCCAGTTCCAAAATAGTAGTCTAAACATGACTACACTAAGTATCCAAGTGACTACGCAACTAGCGAGTTTTCGTGCAGGAACATCCTCGTAAAGCAAGCCGGGCTCGGCCGTATCTCCATAATATGAGTCGCAGAGTAACTCCTCCTCAGTAAGGATACAACAACGTTATCCTGTCAGGACGGGAGCAAGTACTGATTCTAGCAAACTAGCATATGAAACATGGAAATAAACATAAGAGGAATAACTGGAAACACATGGCATCACTAATCTATCATGGCAAGGAACATATGTCATAGAGACAGAGTATATGTTATTTAAAACTGTAGCAGGTTACGTGATCGTCAATAGGTGTAAAATGTACTGTGGTACAAGTAATAAAATA